>ML394238.1:108337-119423 GCA_005239525.1 Nicotiana knightiana | reverse complement strand
AAAAATTGGGGTTCAATTCATAAGTTCAAAGTGGAGGCATAAAGTGATTCATGCATGTGCTCAAAGGAACATGCAGGCGAGATCAATAGATAGAATGTCAACACTATTGGACCAGGGAGTTTCTTACACCTTACTTTTATTTCTTGTTTTGTCTATAGGTGATGCACTGAGGACACTGCATGATTTAAGTGTGGGGTGTTGTACATAATTGTTATGATTTGCTGTATGCATTATTATTAGTAGTTTTAGTTTTTCTTGTTGGTACGAGTTTTTATTTTTAAAGTAAAACAAAAACAGAAATTTTTTTTTTTAGAAATATGTGGACTCTTCCTGACGATGGGTCTCCTAGACAGTTTTCTTGAAGGAAGTAAGTCTAAAGAAAATACNGCATTGCATCTGATGTCTAGAACTTGCCCCGTGTGTGTGCAAAGCGAAATAGAAGTTTTATTCAGTCTTGGAAGTGATATAGGCATTTCTTTGTTGAGCCAATTATCTATATTTTACCCACCTAATTGTTTTGTATCGTAGTTAACCCCTTTGAGCCTATAATCCTTTTTCTTTGGCAACCACATTACAAGCCATACCCCTTTGTTTGAATTGATCATATATTTGAACCTTGTCACCTCTAGTAAGCACTGAGAAATGTTATGAAATATGGAAAAATTAAAGTGTGGGGTGGTAGGTTGGTTTGTGAGGGGAATAATTGAAATCAGGAGAAAGGTGCACTGTGTTGAAAAGTAAGAGTCTCTTGAAAAAAAAATGAAAAAAAAAGAGAAAAAAGAAGAAAAGAAGAAAAGAAGAAAAGAAGAAAAGAAGAAAAAATAATTAAATAAAATAAACTGTTGTATTGTTGTGAAAGAAAAATATATGTGGTGACTCTTAATGTAATTGTGCTTAAAGAAGTATGGGGTAATAACATCGTTGTGAAGGTGGAGGTTGGCTTATTATGAGTTTGAGGTTGAACGTTAAAGTTTATGTATTAAAGTGCTTAGGGAGGTGTAGTCACTCTTATATCCAAATGTATCCTACCCGTCCCGCAGCCTACATTACAACCGAATAAAGTCCTACTTGATCCTAGACTGAATGAGCTCGATTAGTAGAGTAGTACACTACGGGCAAGCCTATGGTGCATCTTTTGTGGCATATGAATGTTAGTTCTGAGAGCGAGTGAATTCTTTCGATCTTGGGTTCCTAAATGTTCTTAAATTTTATTGTGTGAGGAACTAGCTCTTTGATTTGGTGATGGCACATGATTCAGGAAGGAAAGGTGATGTTGGTGACCTCTATGTTAGAGGAGTGAGTGGATTGTGAATAAAGCATGGTATATGTGAGTCGACTATTGAGGCGAGGATGTCACAGCTTTGTGCTTGAACTGTTGTAAATATTCTTTGTATAACATGTTAAGAGATTTGCTTAAAAAGTTGTGTACATGAGTGTAGTTTGATTGCTCGAGGACGAGCAAAGGTTTAAGTGTGGGGTCTTGATGCGAGACTAAATTGCATAGTTTAACATGTGATATACCTTACATTTTATGCGCATTAATGATAAAAATACACTTTTTATGTGCTTAATGGAGTTTATTTCATGTGTAGGTGAATTGAAGATGGAAACCAAGCTAAATGAATGCAAATACGTCGAAAAATACGCGAAAGGAGACACCCGGGCGATAGCCGGGCGACAGAGCCAAACAGCCTGCCCTACCTGGCGTTAGCCAGGCGTTAGGGCTGAAACGCCAGCCCTACCCTGGCGTTAGCCAGGCGTTAGGGCTGAAACGCCAGCCCTTGCCTGGCGTTAGCCAGGCGTTAGGCACCAAACGCCAGGTCCCCAGTTCGGCCAGAAGTCGTGTTTTGACGGGTTTAAGTGTTTCCCGGTTGAAATAGAAGTCTCCTACACGGTTAGGGTTCACCCTAAACCTATAAATAGACTCCTAAAACACAATTACAAGGGGATTTTCGTGAATCAAAGTAGAGAAGAGAATAAAAGGAGAAAATTCCATTGAAGTGCAAGAACATTGAGTTCTACATCTAGTATTTCTTACTTTATATTTCAATTATGCAATTTCTTGTAGTTTTGTTTCTTCTAAACATGAGTAGCTAAGTTTTTAATCTAGGGTTTTGGTAGAACCCGTTGGGGATGAATTTATTGTGATATTAATATATTTTGGTTGATTATTCTCTATTTGTTCAATTACGTTCTTGTTGTAGTTGATTGAAAGAGCCCTCAATTAGCGATGCCCATTTATTATGTATCTACTCAAGAGAGAGTGCATATTTAGGTAGTTGTTTGAACAACATCAATCCCGAGTATAGACGAAAGTCATAACCGAGGGTTTAGAGGTTGGATTAGAGATAACGATACCTCGGGTGCAATCTAAAGTGAACTGTATTGCAATCTAGCTAGCGTAACTTGAGAGAGTGCGTCTAATAAATTATCATAATTACTTGAGAGAGATTTATGGTAGATAGAGTGTTCATGATTGATAGAGACGATTAACTAAACTATAAGAAATATCCGAGAAAGAATTCACCAACGGGGGAAACCAAACCTTAGTCCTTTATTATCATTATTTACAACACATTGTTAGTAATTGCTAGTTTATTATTATTGTCAGTATAATTAGTAAAACATCACCAAGTTATATTAAAAAGTCTTGAGAGAATTGATTAAGTAAAAGTTGCGTATTCTGACGAATTAATTGATACGTAAATTTCCCGTGGGATCGACTCTGGGCGTAATACCCCAGATTATATTTGCAACGCCCGCTTATTCTTTTATTAGACATAGTTGAGCGTGATCAAGCACTGCCTGGGGTCTTCTGAGATCCTTAGGAACTCTGATGCACCTGGGTTACAAAAGGTCATGGGATGTGGCATTGTTGGATCTGAGGACTTGGGCCTACTGTTAGGCCTTCTATAGTGTAAATTCTTAATTTCCTTATTTATGGAGTTTGTGCAAGGCTGGTCTGTAATAATTAATTGTAAAAACAGTTATGGGCTGGATAAAGAAATGGGCGGGGTTGTGCGTGCTTAGTATAATTATGGGTAGAAACCATGATATAGGATTTATTTTGTATATGTGTGCAATAATTACCATGCTTAGGAATACTTGCCATGTATGCATTAGAAAACATGTTTTAGGCCCACATCTTTGCCATACTCATGCCTCACTTAGAAATCCGTTCGTAGTTAAATAACTATAAAAATGGTTGTTATAATGTTACTGTCTCTGCATCTTCACGATCACCATGTCTAGAAATCCTGTTTTAGGTTAAAAACATTAATCGTCAATATTTACATTAGAGATCATGTTACCTTAGGAATTCATTCTCAGCATGCTCATATTACTTATGCCCAATTCATGTGTTAAGGACATATTGCCATTTGCATTAGAAATCATGTGCTAGGTTTAACAACTTAACTATGCTTCTGTATTTCCTGTTTCGAGTCAAAAGATGTGTTAATAAATAAGTTTCGCCTTAAATAATAATAGATTTTGATTTCTGAAAATGTTTGTGCATTTAGAAAAGCATGCGTAGGTTTGCATCATTCCACACCCTATATGCATTTAGATATCCTGTTTGTAGGACACTGCATTCACATTAGTTTAAATACTCGCTCATTTACCATGATCAAGTCTAAATAGGATAACTGGAGTTTGTTAAACCCGCCTAGGCAAGCCTTAGGCATTACGTTTATTAAAACTGGAAAACTGTCTATTTGTATTATTTGGTTAATTACAGATCAGGATTCATAGTCTAGAACTGGCAAAAAAATTTCTTCTGAAACTCAGTAATCAGACTGCCCCGTTGTTGTATTCTCACTTAGACATCTTGCCTTAGGTTCTAAAATGCAAAGACCTCTTTGTGTTTGAGTCGTGCTAGTTATGTGTATTAATTTGTGGAGGGATTCATGAGCCTCATATCTGCTCCTGTGTGTCCCCTATACTTGCAGTCCTAAATATTTTATTTGTCGCTTAGAATTTATCCTTTAAACCTAGGGGTTATGCCTAGTACCTACCTTTTAGGATAGTAGTCCTAACTTCCTCCAGGACTGATAAGATGGGACGAGTAATAGCACGTAATAGAATCTGTGACCAACATACGCTTTAATTACCTTCACGGGGTGGGAAGGGTAGAATATGGATATGATGACCGGTGCGCTAATACCACGTGTAGCCCCTCTTCGTGGAGCGATTACCGGGTATTGCATTGATGTGATCCGTATTACTTTAAACCTAGGATATTTTCTCATATGTTTACTTCTAATTTCTTTTAAACTCCCAATAAAACTTCTACTTGTTTGAAATCTCCTCTTATGTGAGCCTTTCTTGTTATTTGCTTATTTTTTGCATTCAAGAAACCATTTGGCTGGGACCCACAGTTGTGGATCCTGAGGGGTGTCTAACACCTTCGCCTTAGGATAACTTCAAGTCGTTACTCAATCTCTGGTAATGCAAACTAGTTCATGAGTTAACTACTAAGGTGCCCTAATGCACCATAAATTGTTAGGTGGCGACTCTTCCTTTAACTTCTTCCTTCCAAAGGAGTTTGTCCCTAAAATGTCAAGAACCCGATCTCTGCGAGGAAAGAAAGGGGGCGCGACAGAGTACATATGTATATATATGTCTATTGGATATGAAAAAATGTTACGGCATTATATATGCACCACCACCTTATCAGCTGGTATACGTTGATGATTTGCCCACAGTGGCTGAGATAATATGATGAGATGCCCTCAGAGGCTTGATGCTATTATGAACACATGTACCTATGCACGACATGACATTCATACGCATATGCATGACACTATAAGTATTTCATTATTTACAGAGTTATTCAGACTTACATGTCGAGTCTTTTACTCCATGTTTCTCTCATGTCTATTATTTACTGATTTTCATTCTTTACATACTCGGTACATTATTTGTACTGACGTCCCTTTTGCGTGGGGATGCTGCGTTTCATGCCCGCAGGTCTTGATAGATAGGTCGAGAGTCCTCCAAGTAGGCTATCGGCTCAGAAGAAGATTTTGGTGCGCTCCATGCTCCGGGGTTGCTTATTTGATCAGTATGATTAGTACATGTATTGATTGGTACGACAGGGTCAATCCCGACCTTTATGATAAATATGTACTCTTAGAGGCTTATAGACAGATGTCATGTGTACGGATATTTGTATGGCTTGTACGCCTATATTTAAAGTATATAATGGATCACATTGGCCTTATAGGCCCGTATGTCACAGGTATAAGTTTCTATATAAGGTTGTGTCATTTTATGTCGTGTATTCCCTCATGTTTACTCTGGTTGTATCATGACGCGTCTTCTGACCCACTTATCTATGAGGATGTAATAAGAAAGATACGTTATGTTGGTACTCGATTGAGTAAGTACTGGGTACCCGTCGCGTCTCATCGGTTTGGATCGTGACAAATCTTTTAATCCCAACATACCTCAATTCATTAGCAATCATTTTAATGAAAAATAATCAGTATTTGACCTTTCACATAAGAAAATTTTTGTTTCTTTTAATTTTCTAAACTCAGCTTTTTATGTCTTTCAAACAATGACACTTGTTCTAAAAATTCGAAAATATTCAGTTTTTAAATTTAGGTCACGAAAAACAAACAGCGACCTATTAATTTGCAATTGAGGACATGAAACAATAAAGAAAACTGAACCTGCTTCATACGCGATACGTCAAAAAGATGAATACTCTTGTCCTTTTCTACTCTTAGGTTTGATTATCTCGTAAATATTTTAATTACAAAACTCTTTATTTTAGTAGTGGTATACCATACCACTAACAATAAGAAAACCGGGCGGTTGTTGTTGGGGGGGGGGGGGGGGGGTGAGAATGAACTCCAATTACATAATAACAAGATAGATGTTGAGAAGGGTGTCAATACTGTTTAGTGAGTTGGTTCTTAATCTTATCCAATTATGATTAAGAAAGCTGATCATGTTTTGGCTGTTCTCTCTTGGCATTTGCCCATTATACCATTATGTAAAGGATAATATATAATTACTTATTGGGGTTGTACCAAAGTGTCAGTTACATTCCTTAAAAATACAAATATTTTATGACTCTCTGTATAAATTTTTAGTGAATTAAATATACTTTCGTGGCCCAACTGGCATAGAAAATGAGCCCACTTTCTAGGAGGGACGTGGTAGGCAAAAAATATAAGTTAAGATTGACTAATGTGTACATCTGTCATTTCTTAATTGGATATAATTAATTGTGATATTTCCTTTCCTTTTTTTTCGATTTTCATACCGTCAAAATACACATAAAAAATCAAAACTCAATGTCATATCTTAACCATAAAACAACACAAGAGCTAATCAAATATTTGGGTGTTTTTTAATTCTTGAATATTTTTGAAGGCTAGTATTTTCCGAGATGGAACAGATGGAAAAGAGGAGGCGGAGGAGGTTGACGACGAAAGTGTCGGCGGTGGCCGGAGAGAAGAGACGATGACAGTTGAGATTAGCAGTGAGAATTCTGTACCCCTCATGAGTACTTTAACATTCTCGTGATGATTTTGATGCCGAAGACGAAGAAGACAACGACCCAAAAAAGTTCCGACTAAGAGTTCGCCGGAGAAAATGGAGATTGGATCTTTATTGAACAAAATGACAGCTTTTCCTTAGTGGGGTCTTAACAAAGTACTAATGAATGCTGGACATAGTTGGTGGTGATAGTGGCTATGGCGGAACCAATTGTATTGGAGAAGAAGAAAAAAAAAAAAAAAAAAAAAAGGAAAAACGATTAAATGAAAATTATAAATAAGAAAGAAAAATCGAAGAAATTACGTGGTAAAATGTGATTGGTGCGTGTTGTCCACTAATTTTTTTAAAAGGTGCAACTGACACTTTGGTACAACCTCAATGGAATAATTATGTATCATCCCAAAAGTTGTCAACATAAAAATAATTTTTCTTTTGTCGTGTTAAAAGCTTAATAATATGAATGAAATGAAAGAGAGAGACAAAAGGGGCACGGACTTTTTCATTAGAAATAATAATTGACATTGACGAAAAAGAAGTAATTGGCATACATACAATAAAAGAGATGAATCATTTTTAGCAAGCAATGGTGGGGAGTAGCACTATTTTTAACGGTATTATCAGTTAATTTTGGCAAAAAATAAACACTAGTCGATTCTAAACAAATGAATGCAGGTCAGTGAACAAAATTTCCATCTTCCGTTGCAGCTGTGCACTGTGTATCTATTAATTCCCACACGTTTACACTTTACAACGCAACCAATTTATTTTTGTATTTATACATATAGCAGTAGTATGTACTTGGTCCAACGTGTTTTACTAAATTTATCTGACATACTTTGAATTAGTAGGGCTAGTAAATTTCGAATATAGATCTTTTAATATTTTTTTATTTTTTATTTATATTATATATATATATATATAAACTTATTTTTCCTATTACTCTTATTTTGTTTTAGCATGGTTATGATGTGAGTTAAGCTTAAATAAGGTGACTTTAAGTTTGTTTACGACTGAGGCATAGTTATTTGTTACTGTTTGTTGTTGTAAAAATATTCTATATCTGCTTATTCTCGGTCCATCTAATTGAATAGAAGATTTAAAAAATGAAATTCATTGGCAATTGAATAAGATATTAATGCAATATTTAAATATGAGTTTGATAGAGAAAATATGATATGGGTAGTTAAAATTTAATAATTTAAATTTTTTAATAATTATGAGAAACGAATAGGGTATAGTATTCTTATAATTTATCCAAAGTTTTAGGATATCTCAAAATAAAAAGAGTTCCATAAAATAGGAAATGGAAGAATATTAAGTCTCTTAATTATCTAAATTTTTCATCAAACACGAAACACGTAGAAAAGCTGCTTTTAAATTTCCTATTCTTCTTTTAATTTCTTCGACGAGATTAAAATAAAAACTGAATATTTATGCTGCAAGTTATCGGTATATGGTATGGTTTTGGTTAACTCTCACAGAAAGAAAGCTGCATTTTAATTTTTGAGATTAAATTATCCATACTAACCCATGTAAAAGAATATTTATACAATCAATTTATTTATATGTAATTGTCCATAATAGATGAAATTAATAATAGGAAAAAATAAAACACATAGCATGCATATTATAACAAGTTAATAATAGTATAATAATTTTTTTCACTGCTAATGTAAAACTAAAAAAATTAATTTATTGAGTCTCGTGATATTTTTAAGTAAATCTGAGCAGTTTTTTTTTTTTTTTGTTACAAAAGATGAATTGCTGATTTTGGTATTTAAATGACAATGACGAAACTACCATTAAACATTTAAAAAAGCGTTAAGATTTTTTCTTTTTTCGTTTAAATTCTACTCGGCCGTCCTAGTATTTTAAGCAGACAAATTAACGCGATCTGCGCCTCCAAATTCTCCAGCCAGTCACGGAGTATTAATTGCTTTCCCATCCAATGTTCCTCTTTTCAGACATTACTTACATTTTATTACTAATTCACCCCTTAATAAAATTTACTGTTTCACTAATCACTTTTTAACACAAAACTACGCTTCCTTATGGTAATTTGTAACTTAGAAAAATAAAACTGTAATATAAACTATTTACTATTTAAACGGTTTGGTGTATATAACATAAATTCTTTTTTTTTTCTAAATCCTAATTCAGATTTAGCGTTACAAAATAAATACAAACTTAATCTTTAAGCGCTGACTGCCTCTCTTGCCCCTCAACGTCTGTTCCACTATGTGAAAACAAGTCCTAAAAAATAGTAAGGTAAGTACATGTCACATTAATTATGGAAGGCCTTGACCAATAGAATAAGTATCAGTTTTGTTTTAGAGTAGTGCAATTAAATGCATGCATTTACTATATCCTAAGGGAGTTCAAACCCAGAATTATTTTTTACCAAATTGATAGATACTCCCCCCTCCCTCCCGTTAACATTATTTTTTCTTCTTTGCATCTGAAGCTCAAAAATCTTTGTTTTTCAAATAGTGAAGTTTTGTAGGAATGGCAGGTGGGGGTGGAGGTACATCAAGACAACTTGATCAAACACCCACTTGGGCTGTTGCTGGTGTTTGTGCAGTCATCATTCTCATTTCTATTGCCTTGGAAAAGATTATTCACAAACTTGGCACTGTATGTATGCTAAATATTTAATCTTTTCACCTTTTTGTGTTCTTCAGTTTGTACTTTTGTTAGGGAATTTTAATTGTTCTTTGCTTTCTTTTTCTGGTTCTTAATCTTGGATTTTATTGTACAAGATGTGTTGATATTTCTCCTAGACAGCAGCATTACAATAAGTGTTGCTTGAAGAAATTTCCTTTCTTGTTTCTTGGTTTGGTGTTAAAGAGGATTTTTGCAGCTATATTTGCTGTTTGACTTTTTAATTTCAAGACAATATCTTTTTGTCTGAGCAATTCTTGCCTCACCAAATTAGAAGTTGGATTTATGTTCTTTTTCAGAGCCTGGAAAATATTCTTGACTGCTCAGATATTGATTACCAAATAATGGGTTGTTTCCCTCTGAGTATACCTTTGTGTTGCTAGTCCTAACCCTTGCCTTGTTCTTCTCTATTTCCCCCCTTTTCCTAGTCCTAATCCTTTCTTAGCTTTGAGGTAATTTCATGTGTTTGAATTATTGTGCACATTCGCTTGGTTTTGCTATCTTGTGCTATTTTTGTTACTGTTACCCCCAAAAGAAATGTATCCATATTGGATTCTTGGACATCATAGCTATGTGGTTTATGTCATTGGTCGTGGGATTTATTTTCAAACCATTGAACGCCTTTTATGTACTTCCTTTTGAGTTTTGATCAATTAAATAAATAAGGACGAGAGGAAAAAGTGGTTCCGTAGTATGCCTTGTGAAATGAACCTTCCGTTTTGTCTAGCAGAAACTATATTGCCTTGTGAGATATTATGTTGAGGACATCTACTTGGAGTTCATTCTTCATCCTTTTATTCGGATGTTTGGGCTTGCCTTTGCTCTGTCAAGGAGCATCTTGAAGTGCACACGCATCTGTGTTTCCATATTGTATATTTTGATGTTTATTCTCTTTATAGTTACATGACTTCTACCAATTTATAGTGATTGTTTGGGTCCATGTGAATCTTCACTTCTCTAGTGATTTACTTACAAAATGATATCTTTTCCCAGTGGCTCACAGACAGGCATAAGAAAGCTCTATATGAGGCTCTGGAAAAGGTTAAGGCTGGTAAACTTTTGTGCTCTCAACTTCTTATCATTTTACCGCAGAATAGTCTTGTTTTCTGTGTTAATGGCTCCTTCTCTCTAATTGTTGCAGAGTTGATGATTCTTGGTTTTATCTCATTAACGCTTGTATTCAGCCAGTATTATATCGCTGGAATCTGTATCCCACCAAGTGTAGCTGGCACAATGCTCCCGTGCCCTGCTATTGACAAAAATGCTAAGACGGATGAAGCCGAGGAACATCGGCGGAGGCTTTTATGGTATGAGCGCAGGAGTTTGGCTGGCGCAGAGCCTAAATGCAAGGATGTAAGTCACAAATTTGTGTATGGAGAAAATGACATTGCAGAAGTTTTGCTTTTTGTAGTCAATCATCCTTTCCTTGAATTAATTTAGGTGACAGACTAATTTTGTTTATCTTTTTTAACTGAGACAATCAGATATGATGCACAAACCTTTTAAAATATTTGTTACTCGACTGATTCACTTTTCAAACAATCAGACTGTCAATAAGAAAGCTGCAAAACAAATTACAGTTCTCATTTTAGTATATCCAGGTATATGGAAAGTAATTTATATTGCATGCCTGTAGCCTAATCAAAGATTGCTTTCGAAGTTTCCGCCTTCAATAAATAGTAAGCAGTCTTAGGTCTCCCCTCTCGACGTGCAAAGAAAAATGTTTAAATAACTACGTAGGTCAACTCATACATTGGTTAGAAGGATCCATATTTTGTGTTGACAATATATAAGATCCACCTAATGTGGTTCATTTATTTTAGGATCCCCCTGATAATGGTTGCCTGCTCCAACTTATAAACTTCGGTGATGTGTTCCTCCATAGGAACTTGGTGTTGGAGGGGGGGGGGGG
>ML394238.1:59897-108252 GCA_005239525.1 Nicotiana knightiana | reverse complement strand
TGGGGGGGGGGGGGGGGGCTCTTAATCTCACTATGTTCTAATTAGCAGGCTTGATATTCTTTGAATAACCTAGAATCGTTCATTTACTTAATTGGATGACCATTTATTTTAGATGATGAGAATGCTAGGTTTATTCGGTATTAATCTCCACCAGAATGAGCACTTGTTTGTCCTTTAAATATCCTGGTAGCTGTTGATAAACGAGAAAACATCTGATGCCGTGACATCTAAGTAGTTTCCTGAAATAGAATTTTAGGATTTGCCGCTCTACTGATACTGCCAGTGTTATCTTAGTGTGAAATTTCGTAACAAAAGTGCCATTCTATCAATAATCGATATATTTCATCTAGCTGTTTCTTCCTTCAAAGTTAGCTCAACTACTAAATAATTACTTTTTTGGTTTATCTATTTTGGATATTTATGTAGCACTTCCTCTAAATTTACTAAATTACAGCATGCTAGGCTCTCTTTATCAAACTAATTTGAGTAACCTTTTACAGGGACGTGTTTCTCTCATTTCTGTCGATGCGCTGCATCAAATACACATCCTTATATTCTTTTTGGCGGTCCTTCATGTGATATACAGTGCTATTACTATGTGGCTGGGAAAACTTAAGGTAATTCCAAGTATAATTTTCATTAATTCCTGCATTATACTTGAACTGCTGTGCCATTTTGTGTCGACCTTTTGGAATATCAAGAGAAACTCTGGTGGAAACCAGTTATTGGCTCTATATTATTTGGTGGTTTCTCTGGTCCATACCTTGAGCCCTTAAGAATTCAGATGGTATATCAAATTTGGACAAAGGTTAAATACTCTACTGGTAATGACTTAAAGATTGCAATCCCAAATGATTATGACATATTTAATGTTGATCCTCTCCTCCTTATTAGAATATGCCATCATACTTCCTTGGCTGTCGCATCCTGAAGTACTTAAGCCTCTAGCATTTTCTCTTTTCTTCATAGTAATGAATTAATTAATATTCAGAAAGTGTATTAAAACATTCCAGGAGTCTGGTTTACGCGTATGCTCGATGATTTCTGGGGTCTTCAGGATAAGATGATGAAGTCAGTTTTTTCTTGTTTCATTGAAGATAAATGTGATAAAAAAAGAAATGGAAGATAAATTTCATCTGTGCTTCATCCAACTTGTTACATTTTTTTTAAGCAGTTTTTGTTTTGGTTGATAAATTAGATATCAACCAAAGAATTGGACAGTCAGTCAAGGGGCGCTGGTCATGGTTCAGGGTTTTGTTCTTTATTGATATTTGTTACTCTCTATTTTAGATTCTAGACTGTCTAATGCTTGAAAATATGTTCTTCAGATTCGTGGCTGGAAAGGATGGGAACAAGAGACCTCAACCCATAACTATGAGTTTTCAAATGGTATGTCATAGTCTGCTGTACAAATGGTGGAATCTGATTTGCTAGTAAACTGTGTTCGTTATCCTCATTTATTTGGATTGGGAATTGACCATTTCTTACATGGAACTTATAGATCCTTCAAGATTTCGGCTTACTCATGAGACATCATTTGTCAGAGCACATACTAGTTTCTGGACCAGGATCCCAATCTTCTTTTACATTGTAAGTAAGACACTTATATGAGAAGATATTGTTATTTTTATTCTATTTAAGAATTGCTTTATTCTTCAGCACATCCTGAAAGAAGAGTAATGGTTATTGAATGTTGAAATTTTATCTTTCCAGGGATGTTTCTTCAGACAATTTTTCAGGTCCGTGAATAAGTCTGATTACTTGACCCTCCGCAATGGTTTTATCAGTGTGAGTTTAGTTCTTTAGAATTATATATTTTTTTATGTCTTTCTTCTATGTTTTCTGTAGAAATTATAGATTATGCTTCTTATATAGGTTCATTTGGCTCCTGGAAGTAAATTTAACTTCCAAAAGTATATCAAGAGGTCATTAGAGGATGACTACAAGGTAGTTGTTGGTGTCAGGTAGAGAGATGTGCTATTTCTTTATCTCAGTTTTTCCCAACGAACATGTACTGTATCATATCAACTGACTTATATCTGCTATTGGCAGTCCAGTTTTATGGGGATCGTTTGTGGTTTTCTTGCTCCTAAATGTTAGTGGTAAGTCATATTGTGATGGAAATATATTTGGACAAACTTTTTTTTTTCTTCCATTTTTCTTTCACTAATTAAGTATGTTATTCGACATTTTTATATATTTTTGAAACATTTGATACATTTCAGGGTGGCATGCGTTATTCTGGGCATCCTTAGTTCCTATGATTGTAAGATTTTTTCTTCCTTGTCCACCTTTTGTGATTCCATTGCAGGGAATTTCTGATACTTATTATTTTCTCAGATCATATTAGCTGTTGGAACAAAGCTTCAGGCGGTGTTAACAAGAATGGCTCTTGACATCTCAGAGAGACATGCAGTAGTCCAAGGCATCCCTCTTGTACAAGGCTCAGACAAATATTTTTGGTTCGGACGACCTCAATTGGTTCTTCACCTCATCCATTTTGCCTTATTTCAGGTATTACATGTCCCAATCAGATATATGTGATAAGCTAAAATACTGGAGTATTAGAGGACTGGAATGTACTTTTTCTGTTTCAATTTATGTATGTAATTTGACTCGGTACGGAGTTTAAGAAAAAAAAAAGAAGACCTGAAACTTGTACCAAACAGATAATAATTGTCTCTAGTCCGTTTCTGTGAATAACTTGTGAGAGATAAATGTGCGGCTAACACTGCAAAGTAAACGTTTAATTGTGCGTACATTCATGTCGAGGATTTGTGCTTGAAGTTTAATAAAGAAGGGAAAATAGAGCTGGGGTCTGGATTTTAATAGTTTGCCTTATGTATCTCATGCAATTCTCTATCTCCATCTATTTCCTACGCTTACAAAAGTTTCATTGTTATGTGTATCTGATGCTAATCTATCATTTCAATTTGACAGAATGCGTTCCAAATAACATATTTCTTGTGGATATGGGTAATATTTCTTCCCCTTGTATCAAACTTCCAAAGATATTCGGTTTTTAAAACCATGAAACTATTGGTTGAAATGTTGATTATTTATTTTGCAGTATGAGTATGGGCTAAAATCTTGCTTCCATGACAAGTTTGGCTTCGTCATCGCGAAAATTGCTTTGGGGTATGTTACTTACAATAGAAAGTCACTTTATGGGATGCCTATATATATGTTCTCAGAGCTTCAAACTGAAGCGTTTCTTTGTTGTCCCATTACAGGGTAGGAGTTTTATTCTTATGCAGTTATATCACTCTTCCACTCTATGCCCTTATAACTCAGGTATTTTTATCAAATACTAATTGAGCAAGCAGTTAGCTAGGGTACAAGCAAATATATTGTACTCCATCCATTTCAATTTAGACGAGGTAGTTTGACTTGGTATAAAGTTTAAGAAAGAAAAGAAGACTTTTGAAATATTTGTGTAAAAGTTTAAGGGTAAAAGCTTTGTGGGATCATAATATTTGAGTGGGGCTATAAAAGCTTCTCATTAAGGTTAAAGTGGGTAAAATGAAAATTTCAAAATTAAATTGTTTCTAAATATAGAAATTTGTCATTCTTTTTTAAACGGACTAATAAGATTACTGTGTCATCTAAATTTGAACAAAGGTAGTAGTCTTTTAGCAGGACGAAAATGTGCCATAGGAAACTACATGAACTTCTTAGTACAACAATAACAATTTCTATATCACATTCTCAATCAAGTTGGAATCGGCTGTATATATCTTCACTGCTCATGTTGCTCTATTTAGGCTCATCTCAATCAATATTACTCTGTCGCTTTTCGCTTCTCGAGATTCAAACTATGTCAACCTTGACCAACGGTTTAAAATGTATTTCTTCATCATATTGATATTAGAAGAATTGCAACTTGTAATATTTTTCGTATAGTTTTTTGAGTAGCTATATTTTAATTTTAAAATATTTAGTTGATCTAATCCATATCTTCGAAGATTAGTCAAATTGACTCTCGAAAACAAAAACGTGGCAACTTAAAAAGGACGTGAGTATATGAAGCAGTATTATACGTGTGGACTTTGTAGTGTATTAGCTAAGACTTGTCGTACTTTACATGGGAAAATAGGCTTAATTTTTATTGTCATGATTGGAATTTGCAGATGGGCTCCAATATGAAGAAATCCATTTTTGATGAGCAAACCTCAAAGGCATTAAAGAAGTGGCATATGGCCGTGAAGAAGAAGGCAGGAGCTAAGGGAGACAAATCCACGCGAACACTGGGCAGTGGAAGTCCAAGGTCCTCTGTGGGCTCACCTCTACACTCATCGATTGGTCCTACACTTCATCGGTTCAAAACTACTGGTCACTCAACACGTTTCAACGGCTATGACGATCTAGAAGCATCTGACCTCGAGAACGATCCAACTACACCGATTAACCGCCCAGAGGACTCAAATGCACAAGTTACTGATGATGATACTGAACTTCAAGTGCATGTTCCTCAAAATGAAGAATCTACTAGGAATGAAGATGACTTTTCATTTTCGAAGCCTGCCCCTCAAGGCCTCAAAGGTGAAAAAGGAAGCAGGTAACAAATGCATATGGTTATCTGAGTAGTGGCTGCTTCCCTTCTTTCTACACTTCTCTTATCTTTTTGCTAATTCATATTTTTGTATTACATTTTTGGAGGAATATGATACAAAGTAGTTAGCCATTCCCAGAGAAACATATACATAATATATTGTCTCCTCTACTATTTCTTGCCTTTTTACTATCTTCAATTTTGAAAGTATACAAGAAAGGAAATCTGGATTTAGCTATGAAGTTGGGTTCGAAAGTTCAAACGCTAGGCATCTCTTTTCCTTATTATTTGTTGTAATACTTTCAAGTTTACCTTTAATGACAAAAATATCATGACATGTTTAAGATAAGAAGTTCGAAGCTCTTTTTGTGCATCCAAATAGTGCCATAAACTAAATCGAAGGGAGTAATAGTTGGTGTATAATTCTATCTTGGATAAAGTATTTTTGTCAATTCGGTACATTATTAATAGACGTGTGTCATGTGTTCTAAGCAGGGGCGAATGTAGTGTTCAACCGATAGGTTCAATTGAATCCATAACTTTCGACGCAGAGTAAAAATTTATGTACTAAAATTAATTAAAATTGCAAAAATAGTAGGTAGATATGAATCCATAATTTTAAAACTAATGGGTTCAATGTTAAAAATCTTGAAAGTTGAACCCATAACATTTAAATCCTAGATCTGCCTCTGGTTTTAAGTACATTGTATTACTTAATAGAGTAGTTAGTTAATATGCAATCTTATTTCAACTTATCATTTAGAATCTTTTTGGAAAGCCACCTAGGAATTGGATTTAGATGTAATTACACACTTTGGCATGTTTGTCTAGCAATGTAATTACTTGGGCAGCATGAAATTGGGTGTAATTGAGAAGATGTAACTACACTCTCCAATTTTCAAAGGAGATGTGAGAATTGGTGGTAATTGCACTGTGTAATTACAAGGTAATGTAACTTTTTTAGAAAAAATTCTAAATATATTAAGTTCTATTCTGTTTACAATATTTCTTTTTTTTTATTCTCTTATTCTCATTTTTTTAACCTTCCAACATGTTTGCTTATTGTGTGATTTCCTACAATTTTGCAACTTCTCATATTTTGTTCTTTTTTTCTTATTTGTTAAACATAATTTTGTTATAAATCCAATGTATGTGGATGTCCCTTCCAATGTATGTAGGTGTTCTTTCCGTAACTGTCTTTGGGACATATCACAAATGAATGAGTTTATTAATACATCTAATTTCAGAAGACATTTTGTAACCTATAAATAGATTGTTATTCTCCTATTGAAAATACTTGAAATAAGAAGAATAGTTCCCTCCTCTCTACATTTCTTATCTATTATTGTCTCTTCTCTTTTGGTGCTTTAGTTTATAATTATAATATTTATTTTATAACACGTTACCAGCACGAAGTTCTAACCAACTGAGGTTATCTGCGTCATTCGAATTTTATCTTCTTCAAAAAAGAGGTAGTTAATTTCTTTTCCCATGCAGGTATACATTCTTATGTTTATAACGTTTTTATTAGGATCTTCTTTAACCTGCAATTTAGTTACCATATGCATAACTTATTTTGAGTATGATTATAATAATTGCCTTGGTATAGAAACAATAAGCTTCAGTTAAATTGTTATTTTATTATATAATCTACAAAAAAATTTAAGCCTATACATAAATAGACAAGTATTAAATTGAATCATAATGATTAGACTAATTAATTTCACATTCAAATATTAGTAATAACATCCTGCTTTGCTTAATTCCAAAATGTATTAGTTATTGAATTTTCGATATTTATATTTACTGTAAGTTTGGACGATGGAAAATATTAGTAATATGTGGCAGATCGAACGGAACTACTAGTTATATTACATATGAATCAGTGTGTTGAAAGTAATTGGTGAATTTGCACGGAACGACTATAATATCTCTTTATTTTTTTAATGATTCACTACTATTAATATGCCTTCATAACATGTGTATATTTATACCTAGAATTTTTAAGGCATACTACTTGTTATAATTTTTTTTATCATGTAGATTAATTCTACTATTAATAAGATAATTTTATACTATATTAAATTTATCAAAACTTGAATTTGTGGCGATCTAAAATTATATTTCCATTCTCTAAAGAGAATGAGATAATTTGTGATAAATATTATATGAGCATAAGACAGTGGGTTCAAGTCCCACTGCACCATGAGGGTAAGACATCAAGTTCAAGTCATGGTGCACCATGATGATAAGATGTTGGGTTCAGGTCCCATCATCTTATGGCCTAACACGTCTCATATGAGTAAGACATTGGGTTCAGGTCCCAATGGCTCATACTGATGATAATAATGGCAGTGTGAAAATGATTTTAATGAAAAATCTTGAAGTCCACCCCAGTACCGGATCAACTCCATTCCCAAAAGCGAATGTGATAACGATAAATCAAATGTCTGAAAGAAGACAAAACAATTATCATGGTCGTATAAATATATGTAGGCATGGCAAGAGATAATCGTCATGCTGGTGGTCGTTTTAAACAAGAGAACAAGGGTTATCAGAATAATCCCTTAAAAGGCAAAGGTAATAATGTTTACCGTTATGGTATGAAAATCATTGGGCATGAATTTATCGTACGCCTGAACATTTTGTCAAACTTTATCAAGCCTCCATAAAGGGAAACAAAGTAAGGTTGAGACTAACTTCACCTTTCAAAATGATGATGAGGCGGGCCCTATGAATAACCATGATAAAGTTGAAGCAAACCTTGCCTATAAAGATGATATTTTTGAAGGTCTTGCAGATATTACTCATTTAGAAGCTGTAGACTTTTTTGAGCATCATAACTGAAGACTTATTATCGGAATTTTTTTTATAAGAGTAAATGTATTTCTTTTTATGAAGTTCATATTTGAATAAAGCTTTTTATGTTGTTGGTATTTAATTCCATAAATGTAGTTTCTTTTGTTCTTAAAATTTTCAATATTACTTATGATGTATTTTTTTTCTTCTTCTTAAAGAATATGAAAACTTCCCAGTCTTCAGTTGGCCGTATGAATAATAAAGAAGAAATATGTCTTCTGGATAGTGCTACGACGCACACCATATTAAAAGATAAGAGATATTTCTCTTATTTAATTATGAAAGAAGCCAATATAATTACAATATTTGGTAGTACAAAATTAATTGAGGGCTCTGGAAGAGCGACTGTATTACTACCAAGAGGAACTATATTGGCTGTTAATGATGCATTATATTGTAGTAGGTCTCAAAGAAACTTCTTAAGTTTCAAAGATATTCGCCAACATGGCTATCATATTGAGACCACAAATGAAGGAAAGGTTGAATACCTTTATATTACTACAATAAAAGCGGAAAAGAATTATGTGCTTGAAAAGCTTCCCGCATTTTCCTCCGGATTATACTACACTAATATTAGTGTAGTTGAATCACATGCCATAGTAAACAAGAAGTTTACTAATGATTTTATAATTTGGCATGACCGGTTGGGCCATCCCGGTTATAATATGATGCACAAAATAATTGAGAATTCACATGGTCATTCATTGAAGAACCAGAAGATTCTTCAAACTAAAGAATTTTCTTGTGCTGCATGTTCTCAAGAAAAACTGATTATTAGACTATCAGTAATTAAAGTTGGAGTTGAATCTCATGCATTTTTGAAACGTATACATGATGATATATGTGGGCCCATACACCCTCCATGTGGACCATTAAGATATTATATGATTTTAATAGATGCATCTACAAGATGGTCACATGTGTGGTTGTTATCAATCCGCAATTTGGTCTTTGCGAGGTTACTAGCTCAATTAATAAGATTAAGAGCACAGTTTCCAGATTATGTAATTAAGACACTTCGTCTTGATAATGCTGGTGAATTTACGTCTCAGGCCTTTAATGATTATTGCATATCAACTGGGATAACAATTGAGCATCCTGTTGCTCATGTTCATACTCAAAACGGTCTAGCAGAATCATTGATCAAACGCCTCTAATTTATTGCTAGACCAATGCTTATGAGAACAAAACTTCCCATTTCGCATGGGGCCATGCTATTTTGCATGCAGCAGCTCTTGTGCGGATCAGACCCACAAGTTATCATAAAGAATCCCCAATACAATTGACTTTTGGTCAGGAGCCAAATATTTCCCATCTTAGAATATTTGGATGTGCAATATATGTTCCAGTTGCTCCACCACAACGCACAAAGATGGGACCCTAAAGAAGGTTGGGGATATTTGTTGGGTATGAATCTCCTTCTATTATAAAATATTTGGAACCTATGACTGGAGATTTATCTACGGCAAGATTTGTTGATTGCCATTTTGATGAATCGATATACCCAATATTAGGGGGAGAAAATAAGTAGTTGCAAAAAGAGATAGATTGGAACGCATTATCACTATCTCATTTAGATCCTCGAACAAAGCAATGTGAACACAAGGTTCAAAAGATAATTTATTTGCAAAATATTGCAAATCAACTGCCAGATGCATTCACTAACCTACCAAGGGTGACTAAGTCACATATTCCAGCTGTTAATGCTCCTATTCGAATTGATGTCCCGTTTGGACAATCCATAAATACAAATGAGTCTAAGCCACGCTTGAAACATGGTAGACCAATTGGTTCCAAAGATAAAAATCCTCGAAAGCGAAAATGAGCAAATGATCTAGGAGATCATAAAATATGGAGGCAATTGATCAAAAAGAACCCCGTGATATAACAAATGTTAAGACCTCAGAGGAGGTCCAGGTACCTGAAAATAATAAGAATGAAGAGATCTCAATAAATTATGTCTCTACGGGAAAAAAATGGAACCGAAATAATATTATTGTCGATAACATTTTTTCTTATAATGTTGCTGTTGAGATAATGCAGCAAGATGAGGACCTTGAACCAACATTTGTTGATGAATGTAGACAAAGAAATGATTGGCCAAAATGAAAAGACGCTATCCAGGCAGAATTAGCGTCACTTGAAAAACGTGAAGTATTCGGACGTATAGTCCGAACACCTGAAGGAATAAAACCAGTAGGATACAAATGGGTTTTTGTGAGAAAAAGAAATGATAAAAATGAAGTCGTAAGATATAAAGCACGACTTATTGCACAATAATTTTCGCAAAGACCTGACATTGATTATATGGAGACATATTCTCCTGTGGTGGATGCAATCACTTTCAGGTATCTTACAAATTTGGCAGTCCATGAAAAACTTGATATGCGTTTGAGGATGTTGTCACAGCCTACTTGTATGGCACATTAGACAACAAAATTTATATGAAAATCTCCGAAGGGCTTAATGTTCTGGAAACTAATAAAAGTTTTTGGGAAACTTGTTCAATAAAGCTTCAAAAATCCTTATATGGATTGAAACAATCAGGGCGAATGTGGTATAATCGCCTGAGTGAGTATTTGCTAAAAGAAGGGTATAAGAATGATCCAATTTGTCCTTGTGTATTTATAAGAAGGTCTGAATCTGAATTTGTTATAATCGCTGTGTATGTTAATGGTCTAAATATCATTGGAACTCCTGGGGAACTTCCAAAAGCAGTAGATTGTTTGAAGAAAGAGTTTGAAATGAAAGATCTTGGAAAGACAAAATTTTGTCTTAGTCTACAAATTAAGCATATGAAAGATGGAATTTTTGTCCATTAATCAACTTATACAGAAAAGATCCTAAAACGTTTTTATATGGATAAAGCACATTCATTTAGTACCCGATGGTTGTGAGATCACTTGATATAAACAAAGATCCATTTCGACCTCACGAAAATGATGGAGAACTTCTCGGTGACGAAACTCCATATCTTAGTGCAATTGGGGCACTAATGTATCTTGCAAATAATACTCGACCAGATATAACTTTTACAATGCAGGTTATTTGTCTGACCCTAATAAATCCCGATCTCAAACATGCTATCTATTTACTTGTGGGGGTACAACTATTTCACGGCGTTCAACAAAACAAACTTTAGCTGCTACATCTTCCAATCATGCAGAGATAATAGCTATTCATGAAGCTAGTCGAGAATGTGTATGGTTGAGATCAGTGAATCAACATATTCAACAATTGTGTGGTATTTCTTTAAAAATGAAGATTCCAACGATATTGTATGAAGACAATGCTGCTTGCATAGCTCAACTTAAAGGAGGATATATCAAAGGAGACAGAACAAAGCACGTTTCACCAAAGTTCTTTTTCACACACGATCTTCAGCAAAATGGTGAGATAAATGTTCAACGAATCCGTTCAAGTGACAATCAAGTAGATTTATTCACGAAGTCATTGCCAACATCAACATTTGAGAAGCTGAGACATAAGATTGGAATGCGTCTTCTCCGAGATATCAAGTAAGGCTTTCGTCAGGGGGAGTATAAGACGCTTCTGTACTCTTTTTCCCTTAACCTAGGTTTTGTCCCACGTGAATTTTTCTGGTAAGGTTTTTAATGAGGTAGCACTCAATGCGTATTACAAGATATGTATACTCTTTTTTCTTCACTAGGTTTTTTTCCACTGGGTTTTCCTAGTAAGGTTTTAACGAGGCACATTATCTTTTAAATGGACATCCAAGGGGGAGTGTTATAAATTCAATGTATGTGAATGTCCCTTCCAATGTATGTAGGTGTTCTTTCCGTAACTGTCTTTGGGAATTCATACCCCAAATGAATGAGTTCATTAATACATCTATTTTCAGAAGACATTTTGTAACCTATAAATAGATTATTATTCTCCTGTTGAAAATACTTGAAATAAGAAGAATAGTTCCCTCCTCTCTACATCTCTTATATATTATTGTCTCTTCTCTTTTGGTGCTTTAGTTTATAATTATAATATTTATTTTATAACAAATTTCTTATTTTACCAGCTTTATTTTCTACTTATTAGTACACAATAATTATTAAGAAAAAAATACCTTTTAAACTCATATTTATCTTTTTCTTATTTAAAAAAGTGCAACAAATCATAAATTTCATATTTTACTCCTATGAGTTGGTAAAATTTTAAATTCATAATTGAAACTTTATTAATTATTTTAATTCATAATCATATTTTACTCAACAAATCATGATCTCACTTGTGAAGAGGCTTTGAACTAGGAGGCAAATAGTCTTAGAGGATGAACATAACATCCCTCAAGTTCAGCCTTCAGAAACTGTACTTTTTCATTTGGATGACGAGCTTGAATATACTCCGCTGGTGACTTCGAAAGAAGCAACTGCTGTCCGAGCTTCGGTTAACCCCTCGATTCCAGTGGAAGGATTATTTGTCCAAGGGTTTAAAGGCGATGAAAACTTTAACTTTGTTCCTGAAGAACAACCTCGCTTCTCTACCTCTGACTCATGTTTCTCCCGTTGCTACTTCTCAAGGTGAAGCTGGCCCTTCCAACAAGGGAAAGATGAAGCAAATGGTAATTGAAGTCCCCGATGGTGTTAACCTTCTGAAGAAATATGATCGAGCTGATGGTGGCTAAAAACCTTTAATTGGTTCTATTGAAAGAGAAAATCTAGAATCAGACACTTTAATCACCCTAGTGAATGATGTGATTCACTCAACACTCACGATATATATCTTTTCTTTTTATTCCCTTCATATACATATAACTTTTTCTTCTCCCTTTTTGTATATCAATTCGATAAGTATGGAGCTGATGAGAAGGGTGGCTTGAACCGAGCAACAAGTTGTTTAATTAGGTATGAAAGCTAACACTTGAAAGGCACAATTTTAGAGCCTTCAATTGGAAAAAGAGGTTTTGGTTAGGGATAAAGAAGTTTTGGAGCATCAACTCAAATTATCGACTATCGAATTAGCGGTGATGATGGCTTCAGCAAATCAGGCAGAGAAGGAAAAGGCTAGAATGGAAGTTACTTCTGCGAAACAACATTATAAAGCCACAAAGGAGATTCGAAGTTTGAAAAATCTTTTGAATAGAAAAGAAGTATATGCAGGTGAATTAGTTCAAGAGTTCACTCAAGCTAAAGAAGACCTTCGTGTCTTCTCTGAAAATATTAAATTCCTAGAATCTTCTTTAGAGCCTTTAAAGATCTCCTACAATGCAGCTGAGGCAGGAAATGAAATCTTAAGAGCTGAAGTTGACCAACTCAAGAGGGAGTATCACTATTAGAAATTCGCTAAATATCGACCAAAAAAATCGATCAAAGTTGGTCGGTTATAGCCAATTACTGACCAAAACGCGACCATTTACGTGTGAACGGTATTTTGACGGTCAAAAAGGAATACTGACCAAAGTTGGTCGGAAATTAGTGACCAACGTTGGTCGGTCAATTAAATTCAAAAAAATATTACAAAAAAACCGACCAAAGTTGGTCGGTTTTATTAAAAATTAAATCACTGGCCAAAGTTGGTCGGTTTTTTAAAATGACCAACCGAATTAACCGACCAATTTTGGTCGATTTTTTTAATATTAATATTTATTTATTTTAATTGAAAAACCGACCAAAGTTGGTTGGTTTCTTGAAAAATAAATTTGCGGGACTCAAAAATAGTTTCCCGCATTTTTGCGCCAAAAAAAAATCGACCAAAGTTGGTCGGTTTCGTAAAAAAAAATATATTAAAAAAAAAATATTTTGAAAAACCGACCAACTTTGGTCGGTTTTTTGGCCGGTTTTTTGACCGACCAAAGTTGATCGGTTTTTCTTGGTCGATTTTTGCCGAATTTCTTGTCGTGTATGAGGCTCTTGAGGATAAACTGACTA
The DNA here is from genome assembly GCA_005239525.1 of Nicotiana knightiana. Taxonomy (NCBI): domain Eukaryota; kingdom Viridiplantae; phylum Streptophyta; class Magnoliopsida; order Solanales; family Solanaceae; genus Nicotiana; species Nicotiana knightiana. The sequence goes on along the minus strand of ML394238.1, from coordinate 94,959 downwards.
TGCACATTACCTGGGCTTGTCACACCTCCTTTTTTTCGGGGCATTTGCATCTATACCCGCTTTTTGGGTCACGTTTTAACTTATACCCGCTTTGCAAAAAAAATTACAAGCATACCCGCTTTTCGCCTAAACTTCAGGCATACGGGCCTGAAGTAGCAAAGGCAATCACACAAACTTTAGCATTCTAGTAGGCGGCTGAACTTAAGCATTCTACATAACTGATGTTTTGTTCTCTATTTGTTGAACTTCAACATGTTTTAGCTGAAGTTTTGTCCTGGATTCTATAGTTTTGTCGTAAAGCTTTTTCAAAAACTTCAGCAGAAGATGCTGAAATTATTTAGTTCATTTGTAAAACTTCAGCACTAAATAAGCTAAAATTTGTTCTGGATTCATTAGTTTTGTCGTAAAGCTTTTTCAAAAAACTTCAGCAGAAGATGCTGAAGTACTTTAGTTCATTTATAAAAAGTTCAGCACTAAATAAGTTGATTTGCTGAACTTCAGCATGTTTTAGCTGAAGTTTTGTTCTATATTTTCTGAACTTCAACAATTTTTAGCTGAAGCTTTGTTATGTTTGTGATGAACTTCAGGGCTGAAGTTTGTTTTGTATTTGCTGAACTTCAGCATTCTAGGAGCTGAAGTTTTTGCTTATATTTGCTGAACTTCAGCATTCTTAACTTTATTTGTTTGGAAGTTATTAAGTTGGTCGAAGTACATAAGCAGCAAACGTTAATCTTCAGTAGGAAGTTCATCCCTATGAACTGAAGTTTCATAGAAGCACCAACAACAGCAGAAGAAAGAAGAAGAAGAAAACGAAGGAGGAGAAGGAGGAGAAAGATGGTTGAAGTTGTTTAAAAAATGGATAAAAGTTAAAATTTTTTTAAAAAAAGGGTATAGATTAAATGGGGGCGCGACCAAATAGGGCGCCCCGCGCAATTTTTACCTTTTTTCGGAGATTGTAAAAAGAAGAGAATTTTTCCAATTTAAATGAGATTATTTGACAAGGGATTGATTTTTATTTAATTTGAAAAGAGTCACCACTTTGGAATTATTAATCACGGTGTTCCAAGTCACGAATTTACATTAAATCCCAATTCAAGGTAGTTTTAACTCTGTTTATAGTTTGCGAAAATACAGAAGATCGGGTAAAATATTCTGTTAACCCAGGAGAAAGTGTGAGGCACTTCCGATTTCTATGGTTTTAGCACGATTACTTTTACAAATTACACTTGGCTTAATTTATTCGGATTATTATATTTTAAAAACCTTTTATGCATTACTGCTTTTATATCGCTTTATTTTAAATAGTTATGGAATTTATCTTGAATAAGTCATGTTGACGTACGCTTATTGTTTGTACGTGTCAAAAAAATCACGCCATGCATACGTACCCGTCATTTTACAACACTTATTATTATATGAAGTTGTTGGATAAAGCCACGTAAATATGCACTTGAATTTTAGAATTACACATCCCAGTTATGTCACGGGAACAATACTCATAATTGTGATAATTAATTTATTAATCGGGCCTACAAGCATGCTAGCGATTGTGAGTTGTTTTTCCTAAATTACTTTGAGATTGTTTTAAGGGTTTTGAGTGATAGATATGAAGTTGGGGAGGAAATGAAGTAAATTAGTTGTGGAAAGATGGGTTAGAGGTCGTAGCCTTATTGACATTTGGACCAGCTTCTATCTAAACCCATATCAAGAATTCTTCAACAAACGATGGTCCACTTGATCATAATAGCCCGTTCACTCTTGATTTAAAATCAACTCTACATCCCAAATTCTTTTTGCTAACATCAACTTGACAACCCCAAAAATTTTAGCCAATCAACATTTAAGACGAACCAATGAAATACAGAAAATCCAATAAAATATCTAACCCAATATCGAAGAAGACGCTTCGACTTAATGTACAAGCATATACATAACAATTACAAGAGAAAATTCTTTATCAAGAGAAAGAGTGAGACAATATTAAGCAAAGAAATAACAACTACAATTAAGACGTCAAACATTAAAGGTCATCAATTTGCTCGAAACACTTAAATCAACAAAATAAGAGCAGCATTCATATATTTAAAAGCCTGAAGTTAACCAAAGAAAAGAAACAGTAAAGAAAGAAAGGGATTGCACCTTAAAGATATATGGAAGCTTTTTATTTTGGGAGTTGAAATGAGGGTCGTTTTGGCCGATTTTGGAAGCTGTTTTGCCGTGCTTTTGGGCTGTGTTTGAGGGGGTGCTTTAATGGTGTTTTTCGAGCTGTGTTTTTGGGAACTGTTTTTCAACTGCATTTTTGGCCTGCTTTTTGCTGCGGTTTGGGACTGGAAGTTGGTTGGTTTTTCATGTGGAGTTTTGGTGTGGAAACAAGGAGGTTTTGGCGAAGAAATTTTGCTCGATCAATTCTAGGACTGCTCTTAGGGTTTCTCTATTTTTGTCTGTCCCTTAGCTTGTTTATGCCTCTCAGATGTCCTATATAGAATGTGTGAGAAAGAGACTTCAAAAAGGTCGTTTCTGGTGAAGGAATTTTGTTGGATAAGAATGAGAGGCGCGAGTGGTGTAGGTATTTTTGTGAGAGGTATATATATATATATATATTACTCCATGTGATGGCTTCCAAGAATATAGGAAAATATTCCAATCAATTTGCTGTGCATTTATGTGCGAGTTAAATTGCGTGAAAGTGCATGGGTGATTATGTGTGAAGAAAATGGTAATAAGAAAGAAAGTCCGTTTTCGTTATGCAAGGTGTCAATTTTTATTAGTTTTTTTTTTCTTTCTTTCTTTTGCTTTATTTTAAAGGATCACAAATAAAAATACCACGTACTAACTAAAGTATTTCTAGACCAACAAAATATAAAAACTACTAAAGAGAAATAAATAATTACCAAAGTTACTAGCTTACTAGAATTAAAAGAAAAATATATTTTTATGAACTTTTCTTTTCTTTATTTGTAAATGGAAAAACGATAAAATGTATAGTAAAATGTGACTTTGTTTTTGGGATTTCTAATTTTCATAAGTAAAACTTATAAAAAAAGTGAAATGAAAGCTAAAATATCAAGATTAAACTCAAAGACTATTTAAATACTAAAAGTGAAAGTATGGTATACAATTAGGTGCTCACAGGGCTTATCTCCAATAAAATTAGGTGCTCACAGGGCTTATTTCCACACTCGTTTCAAAACTTTGACTAAAGCCAACCAAGCAAGTTTTGATCTAAAAGCTTAATTGTAACGACCCGACCGATCGTTTCGCTTTTTATGTCCCCGTTTCCCTAAATAAAACTCCCCATATGTGCTTTTACTGTTTGTGACTTGCGGGAATGGTTAGTTCGGAATTTGGAAGGGTCGGGTTGAAATCGGAAAACTTGGTTCCTTAGTTTGGCTTTTAAAAGGCTAGGTTTGACTTTAGTCAACGTTTTGAGTAAACGACCTCGGAACTGGGATTTTATGGTTCCAGTAGGTTCGTATGATAATTTTGGACTTGGACGCATGTTTGGTCGGGTTTTAGATGACCCGGGATCGTTCCAGCGCTTAATGTTGAAGTTGGGCTATTGAAGGTTTAAAAGTTCTTTATATTTGGTTTGGAGTAGGTTTTGGTTTAATTGAGGTCCGTTTGGGATTCCGAGCCTAGAAATAGTTCCATATGGTGATTTAAAACTTGTACGCAAAATTTGATGTCATTCCGAGTAGTCTAAGTATGATTTGACGCGTTCGAAGCGAATTGAAAACTTGAAGTTCATAAATTGATTCACTTTAGTCCTGGGGTGCGATTCTTAATTTTGTTGTTATTTTACGCATTTTGAGAGTTCGAGCAGGTGTGTGTTATGCTTATGGACTTGTTGGTGCATTTGGACGGGGTCCCGAGTGACTCGGGTATGTGTCGGACAACCCAGAGCTATGTTGAAAAAACCAAATTTTCTAGTTGTAGTTTCCTTCTTCGCGAACGCGGAAGGATCGTCGCGTTCGCGTAGGGCAGGTAAGCCTCCACATTCACGAGGACCTGGCCGCGTTCGCGATGGACAATTTTTATAGGCCTGGACCATTTGCTTTCGCGAACGTGGGGCCCTTTCCGCGTTCGCGTAGAAGGGGGCAGCTGGGCAGAACATTTTAAGAATGAGACTTAGGCTATTTTGAGTTCAATTATTACACACTTGGGCGATTTTGGAGCTTTAAAGAGGGGGTTTTCAACCTAGCTATTGAAGTTAAGTAATTCCTACCTAATGTAAGTTTAAATACATAGATTATGGGTAGATTTTAACATGTCAAATTGTAAAAATTGTGGTTAGTTGAAAAACCTAGGTTTTGGATAAAAATGTGATTTAACCAAGAAAATAGTTATGGAATTTAGTGAAAGTTATATATTTGAGTTTGTGAGGTTATAGATAGCAACTTTCTTCGAAATTTTTTGGAAGAAATCCTTCAATTGGGGTTCGGCAATCACTTTAATAGTTAGAATATGAATTTTTGAACATGTCTTGATTAATTTATATTACATTTGACTAGTTTTAGATTGTTCGGTACCGAGTTAAGTCTTTAGAACGAAATAGTGGGTCGGGAAGTGAGCTTCGAGACGAGGTGAGTCTCTTGTCCAACCTTGTAAGAGGGAACTTGCCCCATGAGTGATTTAAATTAATATGTGCTTCTAGTTGTAGGGACTACGTACGCACGAGGTGACGAGAGCCATGCGTAGCTACTATTTATGCTTATGTCCGGGTAGTTTAGGATCCAAATCATTGATTTCTTGAAATGTTTGTAATCTACTTGTTAATTTAAGTGCTTAAATTATATTAGAACTTGCTATAGGAGTTTGTAAGAGGCCGAATTTCACTTACTTGACTTTTTATCGGATTACTTGACCGTTAATAAAAATCTTTTTACACTGTGTATTGGCCTTGTTATAACGTTTAAGTCAAATGCTTATAAAGTATCCTCATTTCTTGTGGAGCGGGACGAATGCCTCGCTGTAGATAGATGCATCTATGGATTGTGTCGCACATCCCTCGACAGTGTACACGTTATTCTGGATCGGGCCGTACGACCTCGGCATAAATCGTGCTTAATAATACTCGGAGTCTAATCATACTTGATATTACCTTGTGGCTTGTGAGGTCACAATTATTAATGACAGGAATTTACTTGGAATTTATTAGTTTGTGAAAGAAGTATTTGTTCCTACTTGTTAATGAGTTATTATTATTATTCACACAACCCATGTTTATTTAAAAATTCTATATTCATATTGTTAGCCTATAGTAAGTCTCGAAGTCAATCCCTCGTCACTATTTCTTTGAGGTTAAACTTAATATTTACTGGGTACTTGTTGTTTATGTACTCACGCTACACTTCTGCACTAACCGTGCAGGATCTGAGGCAGGTGCATCTGGCGATCATACCGACGCGCATCCCCGTTACCCGGAGGCCTAGTAGTGAGCTGCTTCCCAAGCCGTTCTACAGCACCTAGAGTCTCCCCTTTGCATTTATTTCTGTCTATTTCTATTTCAGACAGTAGCTAGAGTTTTGTATAATCTATTAGTGCTCATACACTTGCTACACCAGGTCTTGGCACACACACACTAGCAAACATATGATTTTGGATTATTCTATGGTTATGATTGCACTCAGTTGTTTTCATTTATTTATCTGAGATTTGTTGTTTCCTAACCTTTTAGTTAATGGAATTTAATTACTTTGAAATCTATTAAAAGAGAAAATCACGGGGTTACTTCACTGTTGGCTTGCCTAGCGGCGGCACTGAGCGGCATCACGGCCTATAAGAGAATTGGGTCGTGACATGAACTAGCTAAGGCTAAAGAGGTCATTGAACAACTTTCCATGTGTTTTATGTAGGCTTAGTTTTTGCTCGCTTAATTTTGAGTCTTTTATTGCATTATTTAAATTGATTAAATGCTTTCATCATAACTAAATATGTACATGCTTAATCATAAAAGAGGGCTCTTATGCAATCAACACAAATATAGGTGACGTCTCATCTTCATGTTGGTGTAAAATTATGAAATAACTTGGGGAAGTTTTATTTGAACTTTCAAATTTAATATTCAAATACATCATCATTACAATTGCTTTCTTGCGGCTAGATTGATTTACACTTTACAAGTAGACCTTAGAATATTTTATCCTGCGACTATTTTTATAGTATCAACTTAAATTTAAGTTTTTTATTTTTTTTGGAATTTTCTTGAGTTTTTTTCTTTGATTCTTCACTCCTCCTTAGGGTTCTTCTTCAAGTTTCTTCAAGGTCTTGAAATTCTCCTCGAAACGCAAACTTATATAGTCCCCCAGTGTTTGAGTTTGAAATATGAAAACTTGAACACTTGATTTTTAATTTCACCAGCTTATCTCCTTGGTCTTGTTCCTAAAAAGGAATAATATACGTGACTGGGGGTTTTTAGATGAAGACTGTGCTTAATCCTTTCTATCAGAATTATTGTAACCTTGATCGAGAATAATAAAATATTTCGCGCATCTTTTTTGAACTAATATCATTATTTGATTTGGGTTAGCTTTGTTCCTATCATCTAAAAATATTAGTAAAATTTATATAAAAAATAAAAAAGAATTAATAGATACTTGATAATGAGTACTTTTTCAGAAGTAATACTTCTTTAAAAGCATTTCATTCCAATTGAAAGGTAATACTTTCCCGTCCATGGTCTCTAACTCATATGCTTCTTTCCCAGCGATGACTCAAACTCAATATGAACCTTCCCAGCTCGGGCCTACCTTTCCTGGATTTATCGCCTGTACGGACTGGAACACCTTTCTAAGGACGAAGTTCTCAATTTTAAAATATCGTAGATTTTCCTTTCTATTATAATATAGTTCTATCCTTTTCTTTTGAGCTACCATCCGTATCAAAACTAACTCCCTTCGTTCCTCTGCCAAATCCAAATCTATACGGAGTACTTCATCATTTGATAATTCATCCGTATTTTTATATCTCAGACTTGGTTCTCCTATCTTTACTGGGATCGGAGCTTCGATACCATAAGCAAGTGAGACAGGAGTTTCTCCTATACTTGTCTTGGATTTTGTACTATAGACCCACATTATCAGTGGTAACACCTCATGCCACTTACCCTTTGCTACTTCTAAATGCTTCGTCATGTTGTTGACAATTATTTTGTTCGTCGATTCTGCTTGCCCATTAGCAACAAGATGGTATGGTGATGAAATAATTCTCATGATTTTCAACCTTTTATGAAATTCAGTTGTCTTTGCTCCTACGAGCTGTGGTCCGTTATCACATTTTATTTCTTTCGGAACTCCAAATCGGCAAATTATATCTCTCTAAATGAAGCCTACGACTTTCTTTTCTCGTACCTGTTTGAAGGAACATGTTTCCATCCATTTAGAAAAATAGTCAGTTAAGACCAATAAAAATCTTACCTATTTCGGTGCTTGTGGTAATGGACCTACGATATCCATCCTCCATTTCACAAACAGCTATGGTGAGAGTACGGAATGAAGAAGCTCTACCGGTTGATGCAATTTATTTGCATACCATTGACATTTATCGCTCCTTTTCTTGAAATTTTCTGTTTCCTCTTTCATTTGTGGCCAATAATATCCAACTCTTATCAATATTTTTACCAATGATCTACCACCTGCTTGATTCTCGCAGTTTCCTTCATGCACTTCTCTCATTATATATTCGGTTTGTCCAGGGCGAAGGCACTTAACTAAGGGTCCACTAAACATCTTTTCATCCAGATATCCTTTTACTAATCAATAACAAGCAACTAACATTCGTAGTCCTTGAGATTGCTTTTTATCTTCGGGCAATATTCCATGCTGCAAATAATTTATGAATTTATTTCGCCAATCCATGTTAAACTATTAAAATTTACCTTGCTTTTAGTTTGGTCGAGTGCTGAATGAAATAAAAGCATCACTATTGCATTTTCAGGGTTGGTAATGTCTGCCATCGACCCATGATTTGCCAATGCGTCTGCTTCTGCATTTTCTTCTATTGAAATTTGTATAGCTTTCCATTCTCGACATTTATGTAATAAATCTCGTACCTTTTCCAAGTACTGCTGCATCAATAACAATTGATTGACTACCAGCTGAGAATCGCTTTTAATTTTGATTTGTTCGATTCCCATTTCTTTTGTAAGTTCTAAACCTGCAACTACCGCTTTATACTCTACCTCATTATTAGTAATAGGAAAAATCTTTTATTTCTTGTCTAACAATTTTCTAGTGGGTGCTATTAAGATGATACCCAAACTTGTTCCTTTTAAATTGGAGGATCCATTAGTGTACAACCTCCAAGTCCCCAGATTAGACCTAGTAGAAGCACATACCTATTTTTCAGCCTTGTGAAGTAGGCTCAAACTAAAGTTTGCTAGTACTTGCAATTTTATGGCAGTTCGTGGTTGATAAACAATATCATACTCACTGAGTTCACTTGCCCGTTTGGCTAATATTCCTGATAACTTATGCTTATGAAAAATATTTCGTAATGGAAAAGTTGTCACAACATATATATGATGACAGTAAAAATAAGGTTATAATTTTATTGATGACATTATTTATGCTAATGCTAATTTTCTAAATATGGATATCTTGTTTCAGCTTCCAACAATGCTTTACTAACATAGTAGATAAGAGATTGCATTCCTTTTTCTTCACGAACTAATACCGCACTCACTGCTACTTCAGATACGGCCAGAAAAACAACAGCCGCTCCCCCTCATTTGGCTTTGACAACAAATGAGGTTTTGACTGATATATTTTTAAATATCTCAACGATTGTTGGAATTCATCTGTCTATTCAAACTCATTTTTCTTATAAACAACGAAAAAAATTTGAAACATCTTTCAAAAAGACTTAGATATGAATCTCCTCAGAGCTATTATCCTTCCCGTGAGTTTTTGCACTTCTTGTTTTGCTGGAAAGCATGCTTGGTATTTCTTCAATTTCTTTAATTTGAGCTGGATTCACCTAGATACCCTAGTTAGATACGAGAAACCCCATAACTTACCTGATGCTACACCAAATGCACACTTTTCTGGGTTAAACTTGTACTTCTGAAGAATTGCAAAAGTTTCTTCCAAATGTGATCATCTTCTGCTTGTGTTGATTTCACCAGCATTTCCTGTATATACACCTCCATAGTCTTCCCCAAATATTTTTGATATATTTTGGTTACCAATCTTTGTAATGTAGCACCAACATTCTTCAAACCAAGTGGCATAACTTATAACAATACACCCCTCTGTTTGTAATAAAAGATGGTTTTTCCTAGTCTTCAGGATCCATTTTAATTTAGTTATATCCAGAATAAGCATCCAAAAAACTAAAAAGCTCATGAACAACATTAGAATATGTCGTGCCCCATTTTCTCGCGAATACAGGTTTCGACGTATGACAACTCTTTCAAAATCGCCACCTAACGATTTTGAGGTGCTTTAGGGCACCATTTTGCAAAAAACTCTATTTTAACTAGTCAATATCACAAAAGATCGGGTAAGAGCTCAAATTAACTCAAAGAGAAGGTGTTAGTCACTTTTTGAGGTCCACAACTGTGGTTATCAACCTAATTTTAAACTAGGTGCGGATATATGTATACATTACATGATCATGCTAATTAAAGTAAATAGTCCTTGTAATTTATCAACTATATAAAGTAAGGAAATAAGACGCAACAATTGATTAAGAGAAATACTGTACTAGGGGAGGAAGTAACTAGTCCATTAATACTTGATTGGTACAACTCTTTAAGAATTACAGGATATATCTTAGCCAAGTCTAGGTTTCAATAGGCAAGCATTCAAGAAATAATTAGACATGGGAGGTTAATGTTGCGCAATGTTGATTCCTATAGCCATGATTTGTAGGCGAGCCATACAACCAAAGAGGGTATCATTGTAAGACAATCAACATAGAGTCTTATAGGCATGATTTCTAAATGATCAGACTTAGACAATTAGTCATGAAGCTATTTTAAACGCAAGTTCATTTCATAGTCCTATAGCCATGATTTCTAGGTGAGCCATACATCGCCAATCTCAATTACTTAAAGCGGAATCCTATTGGCATGTTGTCGAAGCAAGGCAGACTGAGCAAATAGCAGACAAATTCAGTTTGAATCCTACATGCATATTTTCTAAACATATTGCAAGTCTTGTTGACAGGATTTTAGAATTAGTTAAGGTCCTTGTAATGACACGACCGGTCGTTTTGAGCTCTAGCGCATCGTACAATGGTTTGAGGTTTTGGATAGCTTCACTTCAGATATAATGACTTGTACGTATGGTTGGAATTGAATTTCGGGAAGTCCTGAATTGATTTGGAAAGAAAATTCTCATTTCGGAAGCTTTAAGTTGGAAGAGTTGACTAAATTTTTACTTTTGAGTAAACGACCTCAGATTTGGGATTTGAAAGTTCCAATAGGTTCGTATGATAATTTTGGACTTGGGCATATGTCTGGATAGGGTTTTAGGTGACCCAAGAGCATTTCAGTGCTTATTATGGAAAGTTAGCATTTTGGAAGAAATTCATAAGTTTGGGTTGAAGTTTGTTTTAATATTATCGATTTCTGTATGGGATTCCAAGAGTGGGAATATCTCCCTATGGTGATTCTGGTCTAAGGAGCGCGTCCGGATATGGATTTGGAGGTCCGTAGGTCATTTAGGGGTCATTTGGCGTAAGTTCGAAATTTGAAGGTACTTGAGAAGTTTGACAGGGAGTTGACTTTTTGATATCGAGTTCGGATTCCGATTCCGGAAGTTGGAGTAGGTCCATAATGTCAAATGTGACTTGTGTGAAAATTTTGAGGTCAATCAGATGTGATTAGATAGGTTTCGGCATCAAATGTAGAAGTTTTAAGTTCTAGAGTTTGTTAAGCTTGAATTGGGGTGCAATTCATTATTTCGATGTTGTTTGGTGTGATTTGAGGCCTCGACTAAGTTCGTATGATCTTTGAGGACTTGTTGGTATATTTGGTTGGGGTCCCGGGGACCTCGGGTGTGTTTCAGGTGTGTTTCGGGTGTTATCGGATCATTTTGGGATACTTTAGATGCTTATTTTCTGACGTTTGGTGTTGTTCTTCGCGTTCTCGAAGAGCCTCTTGCGTTCGGGAAGAAGAATTTTGCTGCTGGGAAGCTATTCGCGAAGAAGGAAATCCTGCTGTCCGTCGTCCGACTTTGGAAGTTTATATCTCTCAATATATAAGGAGTTTGGAGATAATCCAAAATTGAAAGTTGTAGCTCCTTGTTTCTGGTTTTCAGAAAATCAAATTATTTGGTATTTGGATTTATGTACCAAAAGTTATGGATGGTACACTACAGGCTGTCCGAGAAGATGTTTGGAAATCACGAAGAAGAAATTTGTGTTGCACAGCGCTGAGTTTGGCAGATTATATATTAAAATCTATAAGGAACTGGGAGATTACCAAAACATGAAAGTTGTATATATTTGTGTCTAGTTTTCATAAAGTTAAATAGTTTGTCATTTGGAGTTTTGTACAAAAGGTTATGACCATTATATAGAGGCTGTTTGAGAAGAGTTTGGAAATGGCTTTTGAGAATTTTGTTCATCGCGAATGCGATTGGGGGCTCACGAACGCAAAGAAGGGTCTCCTGGACAGTGTATAAGTTTGCAAAAATGGGTTTGGCTCATTTCATTTCATTTTCTCCATGGGAGCCGACCTAGAAGCGATTTTGGAGCTCAATCTTCATCATCTATGTCAAGGTAAGTGATTCCCACCTATTGCTAGTTAAATCCTTGGATTATATATATATATATATATATATATATATATATATATAATCCAAGGATTTAACTAGCAATAGGTGGGAATCACTTACCTTGACATAGATGATGAAGATTGAGCTCCAAAATCGCTTCTAGGTCGGCTCCCATGGAGAAAATGAAATGAAATGAGCCAAACCCATTTTTGCAAACTTATACACTGTCCAGGAGACCCTTCTTTGCGTTCGTGAGCCCCCAATCGCATTCGCGATGAACAAAATTCTCAAAAGCCATTTCCAAACTCTTCTCAAACAGCCTCTATATAATGGTCATAACCTTTTGTACAAAACTCCAAATGACAAACTATTTAACTTTATGAAAACTAGACACAAATATATACAACTTTCATGTTTTGGTAATCTCCCAGTTCCTTATAGATTTTAATATATAATCTGCCAAACTCAGCGCTGTGCAACACAAATTTCTTCTTCGTGATTTCCAAACATCTTCTCGGACAGCCTGTAGTGTACCATCCATAACTTTTGGTACATAAATCCAAATACCAAATAATTTGATTTTCTGAAAACCAGAAACAAGGAGCTACAACTTTCAATTTTGGATTATCTCCAAACTCCTTATATATTGAGAGATATAAACTTCCAAAGTCGGACGACGGACAGCAGGATTTCCTTCTTCGCGAATAGCTTCCCAGCAGCAAAATTCTTCTTCCCGAACGCAAGAGGCTCTTCGAGAACGCGAAGAACAACACCAAACGTCAGAAAATAAGCATCTAAAGTATCCCAAAATGATCCGATAACACCCGAAACACACCTGAAACNTATATATATATATATATATATATAAAATTTTTTTTTAACATGGAAATTCATGGAAAATTAGTGGAAATTTGGAGTTTGGTCGAAAACCTAAAAATTGGTATTTTTGGATTTTGACCATGATTGGGCATGGAATTGAGAATAAATTATTTATTTGAGTTCGAAATGTGATGGGTAATGTTTATCTTTGAAAATTTTCGGAATCCGGGCACGTGGGCCCGAGGGTTGTTTTATCGGCTTTTCGAGCGGAGTTGGGAATTTGTCTAAATTGATTTGTTATGAGTATTAGAGTATATTTTTATTGGTTTGCACATTGTTTGACTAGTTTTGGAGCGGCGGACATCAGTTTAAGGTGTTAGAGGGCGTTGGAGCCGGTTTTGAAATTTCGGAGCGAGGTAAGTCTTATATCTAACCCTGTGAGGGGAAAACTACCCCTAGGCGATATATTTAATATGTGCAACTTGTTGCGGGGACTAATTACGCACGTGATGACGAGAGTCCGTACATAGTTAGATTCATGTTATTGTCCGGGAAGACTTAGGTTCACATCATGCCGTACTTGTACTATAAGGAATATCCTTACTCGTTTAATTATTTTATTTCGCATTATGACTTGAGACTAGATATACGTAGAGTGATAGACTTGCTATTGTAGAGTTTTTGAGAGTTTTATGATTTGCCACAGAATAATGGTGTTCCTCTTATGGATTTCTCGCGCATTATGCGTTGTCATCGAATAAATTTCCTTAAAGATTATAACTCACATGTTCATTGATGAGTGGGGGTCAAGGATCCGTTTAAAATTCTTATTCTAATGGGATCAGGCCGTTCGTCTAGGTAGGATTTATGTACCACACTCTTATGGGAGCGAGCCGTTCGCCTCGGTAATTTAATAGATGCATCTATGGTTCGTGCCGTTCGACCCTCGACAGTGCACAATTTAAATATTTATGTTGTATCGGGATGTACGCCTCGACATTTTTATAAAAATATCCTCATGGAATCGTGCGTAATATTTGGCTAGAAGCTAGAGTATCTGTGATTTATTCCCTGATACGAATTGTAACAACCTATTTGGTGAGGCCCATTATACACACACACACACACAAATATATATATATATATATATATATTCTTCGGTTGAAGAGGAATTTGCTAATTAAGGGCTTGAGTTTATTGTAAGGAGGATAATTGTACCATATATTTACATTTGTTTATTTCATTTATTTACTCTGCCTCATATTTGTTCACCTCTTACTGTACCTGATATTATTGGACCACTAGTGAGTGTTGATGTCGACCCCTCCTCACTACTCCTCCGGGGTTAGGCTAGATACTTATTGGGTATACGTGGATTTACTTACTCATACTACACTTCATGCATATTTTTGTGCAGGTACATTTATATCTGGTGATCCTTTGGGCACGAAGTCATGGATGACGCGGGGACTTACCTCGATTACGATCCACAGCTAGTAGAGTCTTCTCCAGAGTTATTGTAAAGACCCATAAAATTTCATGGCTAAAAATAATGCCCAAATAGGTCCTCGTGTTGTTATAACTGTAGAAATTCTTAAAACGGACCCTTTTTGAGTAAAAAGTACCCTAAGACTTAAAGGATAAACTTTTCCAGATTTGCGCAGGTCTGCTGTCCACTATGCGATCGTAGATCAGGTATGCAAACCGCATAGTGGTCGCATACTTGGACAGTTTGCTGTCCATTTTGAGGGCAACTATGCGGCCTAGAATGCGATCGCATTTCTCGAATGCGGGCCGCATAGTTGTCGCATTCTTGCACCTTGTCTTTTGCGGAGGGAGTTATGTGACGCACGATGCGATCGCATAACAGGTATGCGGACTGCATAGTGGTCCCATACCTGAGCAGTCTACTTTTATTTTTGGCCCATTCAAGGGCCATTTATGCGACAGGAATCCGGACCGCATAGCAGGAATGTGATCGCATTCCTGACCGCATTTCTGCTTCGGAACTGTTAAATTTCTAATTTTATACCCGACCCCCAGTGCATTAGAACACTTACCCCTTTCATTTTAAACTCATTTTCTGATAAATTAGAGAGAGGAGAGAGTGGGTTCTAGAGAGAGAGAGAGAGTTCGAACTTCATCAAATTGTTCCTACATCACTACTCAGGCCTGGAATTGATCAAGTAGGACACCATTTTCTTCACTACAGGAGGTAAGCTTCCACCCCATCAACCTTAATTTCCAGATTTTTGTTAAAATGAAACCTGGTTAGGCGAGTTCATGAAAATGGGGGTAGGAGTCTTGCATGCATGTAACCAACTATTCATAATCTAGTAAAAGGAAATGGGTTAGAGTAATCTTTCACTAAAAAGAGGCAATTTAATCTAAAGGAACACCAAGTATTTGATAGAATACTCAAGTGAGTTCAAGACATGATCGTTATTCCTAATTCTAAGTTAAATTATGCCACATTGTGAACTAGATTGAAGGTGCTATAAGGTCCGGTGAATTGTGGTAGAAGTTAAGAAAAAATCCCAAATCAAGGTATTTATGGCTAACTTTAATCTTTGTAGAGTCATATTGTTGGTGTCCAAGCACTCGGTATGAAATTCTTGCTTGAGCATATGTGAACTGATTGCCCTACTGTGTCGAGGTGTAAGATTTTGTTCTGTGAATTTCTTAGTCTATTACCATGTTATATGAGCTTGCGAAAAGGTGATTCTATGTGCTTATTCTATCATGTGCAAAGCTCGTTAAATGTTGAATACATCGGTATGAGAGGATGTGCTGCAAAACGAAAGAAATGATAACAAATCAAAGTGTTGAATGTATCTAAGTGCTAAATGATGTGAAGTAAATAATGGAAAGAAAACGGGGATAAACTAACTGAGCTATATGTTGATGGCATATTGTATATGACTCACCGTTTGATAAAGATTTCTGTGGCCTTGATTTCATATGGTTACTTGGTTGTTACGAATGAATATCCTTGACGATGAGAATCCTTGTGATTGAATTGTTGGTTGATGTTTCTATTAATTACATTGTTGAACGTATCAAAGTGCTAAAGGTTGTGTAGCAAATTATGAAAGTAAATATGGGCTGATTTTATTTAGTTAAATGATTGTGGAAGCACCATATATGAATTACTGATTGGTAAGGATCATTGTTCCTTGATTTCACATAGTTATTGGCTGATATGAACTTATGTTTCTTCATGATGAAGATCCCTGTCATATAATTTTTGGTGGTTGTTTCTGTGAAATGTGATTGTAAGGTGGGATCAGGTTGCACGCCGTAACAGAATTGTAAGGTGGGATCGGGTTGCACGCCGCAACAAAATTGTAAGGTGGGATCGGGTTGCACGCCGGAACAGAATTGTAAAGTGGGATCGGGTTGCACGCAGCAACAAAAGTAATAAGGGTGTAATGTGATTGTGAGATGGGATCGGGTTGCGCGCCGCAACAAGGGGACAATTGAAATAAGACAATGTGAAAACCTCATTTGTGATTCTCTGTATCCCTGTGCAATATTTGTTTGGGTTTCTTTAACTGCCTCATATATGTGTATTTCTTGATTTTACATAGAGTAAAGTTTGTTTATAGATACTAGTACTATTCAATGGTACTAACGTCTCTTTTGCCGGGGGCACTACTTCTTCTATATGGATGTAGGTGGTTCTATAGAAGGTAGCTCGGGTCGCCGTTAGTGGTGCCTCCTCTTCATCTCTCTAGCAGTTCTGGTGAGCCCCATTTCCTCTCGGGGCCATGTATAGTTTATATCATCTCTTTTGTATATTTTTTGTCTTTTAAGGTATAACCGGGGCCTTGTTGCCGGCAAGTTTGTGAAAACTCCTAGTACTCTTAGAGGCTCCGTAGACACTATGTGGGTTGTATGTATTTTGGGTAGTAGTTGTAATTATTTGTAATCTTGGTTCCGTGTCGGAAATGTTGTGCTTAGTTTGTATATTTTGGGATATTCAAATGTTGAAGCTTTAAAAGAGGAAAAATGGAAATTTTGTTGTAAATTCATTATAAATTTGTATATTGTGCACGGGGTAACACATTGGGTAGGAAAGGCAATCCAGGTCCGCTTGACCGGAATTATTCGGTTAGGTGCCGGTCTCGTCCCTCGATTTTGGGGACAAACTTGGTATTAGAGACTAAGGTTTTAAAAGTGTTCTAGGATGTCTCGGAGCCGTTCTAGTAGAGCCCTTCTTATCGGTGTGTTGTCGACCACATCTATAATTAGGGGGTTGCATGGACATTTAGTAAAGTACCCTTTTATTACTATTCTATATCGTGTGATGGGGTGAAAGGTGAGGTTGTCTATCTCTAACTCGTGCATTGTTCCAATTTTCAGTAAATGGCACCCAAGAAGAGAGCCCGACTCGGCCCAGAGGCCAATGCCTCCCCAGGAGTGGCCGTGAATCCTTTATCTGATGGTGCGGGTGAGAATGATTCCCCGACCCTGAATCTGCCTGACTCTTCCATCCTAGGCTAGGATATTCCTATTCTTGCTCCAGTGGAGGGTGCTATAGTCCCTTCCGCTAATGTTCCTAATCCTTCCTCAGTCCCAGCTTCCGGTCCCGGTATTTCTGATGGGGACCTCAGGGGAGCTATTTAGATGTTGACTCAGCTAGTGACCTCCCAGGCCCAAAGATCACATGTTGCCCCTGCATCCTCTAGTGAGCAAGGGGATTCTTCAGGTTCTAGGGTCAACCAGTTTCTGCGGTTAGCCCCTCCAGAGTTCACAGGAACCAACCCAGAGGCTGATCCTCAGGAGTTCATTGATGAGATGTGCAAGACCCTCCGAGTTATGAGGGCTACTGAGACAGAGGGGGTTGAGTTGGCTTCCTATCGTCCGAAGGGAGCGGCATACTTGTGGTTTGAAATGTGGGAGAGTTACCGTGGAGAGGGGAGCCCTCCGGCAGGTGGGAGGAGTTTGTGGATGCCTTTATGAATCATTTCTTGCCTGCCGAGATTATGGCAGCCCGTGCTACAGAGTTTGAGGCCCTTAAGCAGGGCAACATGAGTGTATGGGAGTATCATATGGAGTTCGTGCGCTTGTCCAAATATGCTGTTCACATGGTGTCTACTATGGAGTATAGAGTTCGTCGGTTTGTTCAGGGCCTTGGTCCCTTGGTTGTTAATGAGGCTGCTACAGCTGCCTTGCATTCGGATATGAACTACAAGAAGATTTTGGGATTTTCCCGGGCTATGGAGGCTCGGAAATTAAAGATAAGAATGGAGATGGAGAGTAGTAATAGGGCCCGATCAGCGGGCAACCCTGGGAATTCAATTGGAGGAGGGACATCAGTCCTTGGGAGAGGGTCATCACGGCCATCTCAGTCCTATGCTCAGTTCTCAGCCAGTGCGCCGCCACCAGGGCACAATTATTAGCAGGGAGGTTGCGTTGGGCCAGGTTCAGACAGCAGGAGGTTCCATCAGTTGGGTCGTTCAGTTGGGAGGTTCCAGCAGCAGTGGAGGGCCCCATTCCCTAAGTGTGGGAAGTTTCATTCTGAGCCCTGTTACTTGGACATACCAGTATGCTATAGGTGTACCTGATATTATTGGACCACTAGTGAGTGTTGATGTCGACCCCTCCTCACTACTCCTCCAGGGTTAGGCTAGATACTTATTGGGTATACGTGGATTTACTTACTCATACTACACTTGATACATATTTTTGTGCAGGTACATTTATATCTGGTGATCCTTTGGGCACGAAGGCAAGGATGACGCGGGGACTTACTGCGATTACGATCCACAACCAGCAGAGTCTTCTCCAGAGTTATTGTAAAGACCCGTAAAATTTCATGGCTAAAAAAAATGCCCAAATAGGTCCCCGTGTTGTTATAACTATAAAAGTTTTTAAAACGGACCCTTTTTGAGTAAAAAGTACCCCGAGACTTAAAGGATAAAATTTTCTAGATTTGCGCAGGTCTGCGGTCCACTATGCAATCGCAGATCAAGTATGCAGACCGCATAGTGGTCTCATACTTGGACAATTTGCTGTCCATTTTGAGGACATCTATGCGGCCTAGAATGCGATCACATTTCTCAAATGCGGGCCTCATAGTTATCACATTCTTGCACCTTGTCTTTTGCGGAGGGAGTTATGCAACGCACTATGCGATCGCATAACAGGTATGCGGACCGCATACTGGTCGCATACCTGGGCAGTTTACTTTTCTTTTTGGCCCTTTCGAGGGCCATTTATGCGACAGGAATGCGGACCGCATAGCAGGAATGCGATCGCATTCCTGGCCGCATTTTTGCTTCGGGACTGTTAAATTTCTAACTTTATACCCGACCCCCAGTGTGTTAAAACACTTACCCCTTTCATTTTAAGCTCATTTTCTAATATATTATAGAGAGGAGAGAGTGGGTTCTAGAGAGAGAGATTTCCAACTTCATCAAATTGTTCCTCCATCACTACTCAGGCTTGGAATTGATCAAGTAGGACACTATTTTCTTCACTACAAGAGGTAAGCTTCCACCCCATCAACCTTAATTTCCGGATTTTTGTTAAAATGAAACCTGGTTAGGTGAGTTCATGAAAATAGGGGTAGAAGTCTTGCATGCATGTAACCAACTAGTCATAATCTAGTAAAAGAAAATGGGTTAGAGTAATCTTTCACTAAAAAGAGGCAATTTAATCTAAAGGAACACCTATTGTTCGATAGAATGCTCAAGTGAGTTCAAGACATAATCGTTATTCCTAATTCTAAGTTAAATTATGCCACATTGTGAAGTAGATTGAAGGTACTAGAAGGTCCGGTGAATTGTGGTAGAAGTTAAGGAAAAATCCCAAATCAAGGTATATATTGCTAACTTTATTCTTTGTAGTGTCATCTTGTTGGTGTCCGAGCACTCGGTATGAAATTCTTGCTTGAGCATATGTGAATTGATTGCCCTACTGTGTCGAGGTGTAAGATTTTGTTGTGTGAATTTCTTAGTCGATTACCATGTTATATGAGCTTGCGAAAAGGTGATTCTATGTGCTTATTCTATCCTGTGCAAAACTCGTTAAATGTTGAATACATCAGTATGAGAGGATGTGCTGCAAAATGAAAGAAATGATAACAAATCAAAGTGTTGAATGTATCTAAGTGCTAAATGCTGTGAAGTAAATAATGGAAAGGAAACGGGGATAAAATAATTGAGCTATATATTGATGGCATACCGTATATGACTCACTGTTTGATAAAGATTTCTGTGGCCTTGATTTCATATGATTACTTGGTTGTTACGAATGAATATCCTTGACAGTGAGAATCCTTGTGATTGAATTGTTGGTTGATGTTGCTATTAATTACATTGTTGAACGTATCAAAGTGCTAAAGGCTGTGTAGCAAATGATGAAAGTAAATATGTGCTGATTTTATTAGGTTATATGATTGTGGAAACACCATATATGAATTACTGATTGGTAAGGATCATTGTGCCTTGATTTCATATAGTTATTGACTGATATGAACTTATGTTTCTTCATGATGAAGATCCTTGTGATATAATTGTTGGTGATTGTTGCTGTGGAATGTGATTGTAAGGTAGGATCGGGTTGCATGCCGCAACAGAACTGTACGGTGGGATCGGGTTGCACGCCGCAACAAAATTGTAAGGTGGGATCGGGTTGCACGCCGGAACAGAATTGTAAAGTGGGATCGGGTTGCACGCCGCAACAAAAGTAATAAGGGTGTAATGTGATTGTGAGATGGGATCGGGTTGCACGCCGCAACCGAAGAAATAAGGGTGGAATATGATTGTAAGGTGGGATCGGGTTGCGCGCCGCAACAAGGGAAAAATTGAAATAAGAAAATGTGAAAACCTCATTTGTGATTCTCTGTATCCCTGTGCAATATTTGTTTGGGTTTCTTTAACTGCCTCATATATGTGTATTGCTTGATTTTACATAGAGTAAAGTTTGTTTATACATACTAGTACTATTCAATGGTACTAACGTCCCTTTTTCCAGGGGCGCTACATCTTCTATATGGATGTAGGTGGTTCTATAGAAGGTAGCTCGGTTCGCTGTTAGTGGTGCCTCCTCTTCATGTCTCTAGCAGTTCTGGTGAGCCCCATTTCCTCTTGGGACCGTGTGTAGTCTATATCATCTCTTTTGTATATTTTATGTCTTTTAAGGTATAGCAGGGGCCTTGTTGCCGACAAGTATTGTGTAAACTTGTTACATATCGCGTTTTCCTACGTTAAAAGTTTCGTCTTCAGTGAATCGACGTAGTCTTGGAAATGAGATTATCTTGAGGTTAATGTAGTAACGCTATTTATAACAAGCGATAAATAAGTGTTATGAAGTATAAAGGGGTACATGAATTAAAGAAAACGAGTTTCATTGAAAATGACCAATTTGGAATAAAATATGGGTCGAGCGATAATACCCGATAATTATGAACTAGTAACATGGCATAAGTATTAACATGTTAAACACTCATAAAATAATTGCAATATACAGAACCTATCTTGTATACTTATATTATTCAGAGAAACGAACAAAAGAGAAAAAAGTGAGAGAGGTGCAGACCATTTTTAGAGCGACAGACCAAACAAGCTATTTTCAGTTAATCAAAATCCTAGAACCCTCAAGTTTAGAGCAGTAGTAGAACTCAGCAAAAGAAAAGAAAATAAATAAAAAACCTAAGGCTTGGAACCCTAAATCTCTTAATGTTTGTGTGTATTTCTCTTAGATAATACGATCTTGATTTTTTCTTGTTAGGTAGTAGTTGATGTCTGTTTTTGAGAGCATTTAAGACTGCTATTTATAGTAGCCATTGAGGCTCTAAGGTTGAGTGAGTTTGAATTGAATAGTGGTGAGTGAAATCATGGAAATGATGATAGCAAATCGAATCAAAATCAGAAGACAGAGGGGAAAGACAACATTGAGTTTACCTGAGTGAAGGGAGATTGATCGTTCAAGGCGAAGGAGCATCGGTTAAACTTAAAACCAAGAGATCACTACGTTTGACCTCTAGGTAAAGAATCCTCATGATGAAACCTCTAAAAATATTCATGCATGCTATAATTTGACAAAGCGAGAGAGGATATAGACAATTTAAAGTTACATCTTCAAGCTGGGGTTTTCAAACTCGAAGGGTTTTGAATTTTATGATTGAAAAGGGAATTTTCAACAGGAATCGTGGTGGTGTAGCAGGCACAGAGAGATGATTTCAGGCTTTGATTTGAAGGATCATAACAGAGCTCAGGTGATTTGAGCTTTCACCATTGATCCTAGGGTTTCAGAGTTTGGGTGGTTTGAACTTGTGATTGAAAAAGGGAATGTTAAGCAAGAATTGCAGATAAGGAAGACATGATGGATGATTCTTGATTGGTTCATGGCCTTGCACGAATTTGTTCAAGACTTGGGTGATTGATGGGTATGCACGTATGGGGAGGCGAGGCGGTTGAGTGATGTGAGAATGATTTAGGGTTTCAAGGTATTGGGGGTACTCTCTAAGTTTAAGGGCGGGAGATAGGATCTAGGCCATTGGACCTATGATCAATGACCTTGATAATTCGATCATTTAGGATTTTTAGGGGAATTTTTGGTGGCCACTGGATTAAAAGATTTTGGACGGTTAAGACTGGGTCTTTGGGGACGGGTATTTGAATTAAAATGGGAATTGGAGAATAATCCCAAAATGTGTTCTGTGAGTTGAGAGTGAGGGTGACATGGCGATGTACGATTTGTCCAATGGGTGTGGCATGGACTGCCAAAGTGGAAAGAGGGGAATATTTGGACTAGGTGTATTTCGGACTAGGCCTGTTAATAGGGCCAAAATAAGTTTTAGAAATGGCCATTTTGCCTTTTGTTGAGGATTGTAATTTTAGCCCTTTTGTATTTAATCCCTTTCGAAATTAAGTTAAATACGCTTAATAATCTTTAATAAAATGTAATGAAAATTGTAATTGTTAAATACTACTAATTATCATAATTAATTAATTACATGTAAAACACTTCACTAGGACATTAATTTTGAATCATTGAAATAGTAAACTAATTAACTATTTTAAGAAGTGATTTACGAAATTAATTATGGAACTTAAGTATAGAAAATTATTTTAATAATCCCAAAATATTAAATATGTTTGTAATTACATAATTCTAATGCCTTAGTTGAGTAGGATTAAGATGAAATATGTGGAATGTAAGTTCAGTGACATGAAGGGGGACACGGATGTGGAAGTCAGGCTGACTCACAGATCATCCTCAAGAGAGAAAGTTTTAAGTACTTAGGTTCAATTATCCAGGGAGATGGGGAGATCGACGGGGATGTTACACACCGTATTGGGGTGGGGTGGATGAAATGGAGGTTAGCGTCTGGAGTCCTGTGTGACAAGAATGTGCCACCTAAACTCAAAGGTAAATTCTATAGAGCGGTGGTTAGACCGGCCATGTTGTATGGGGCTGAGTGTTGGCCAGTCAAGAATTCACATATCCAGAAGATAAAACTAGCAGAAATGAGGATGTTCAGAAGGATGTGTGGGCACATTAGGCTGGATAAGATTAAGAATGAAGATATTCGGGAGAGGGAGGGCGTGACTCCGGTGGACAACAAGATGCGAGAAGCATGACTTAGATGGTTCGGACACGTGCATAAGAGAATCCTAGATGCCCCGGTTAGGAGGTGTGAGTGGTTGCCTTTGGCAGGTACGAGAAGAGGTAGAGGGCGGCCTAAGTAGTATTGGGGCGAGGTGATCAGACTGGAAATGGCGCGACTCCAGATTTTCAAGGACATGGCTCTTGATAGGAAGGTGTGGAGGTCGAGCATTAGGGTTGTAGGTTAAAGGGTAGTCGAGTAGTTTTCATCTTTGTCCCGGTTTTCCTCTTTGTACCGACGAGTATGATAGTGTTTTGTCTAGAACTGCTAGTGATTTATGTTGTGTTTTACACTTTTGCATAATATTTGTGTTACTACTTTTCCATTTATTTGTTGTCTCTCACGTTGCTGATATTATTTTTTGGGTTTTTCTATCACAGATCTATTGTCTCTGAGTCGAGGGTCTCCCGGAAAACCTCTCTACCTCCTCTAGGGTAGGGGTAAGGTCAATGTACACTCTACCTTCCCCAGACCCCACTGGTGGGATTTTACTAAATTGTTGTTGTTGTACATAACGCTAATGCCAAATGATTATTTTTGAAAATAATATTGAATTAATTTGTAGAAATAGGCATCCATTACTAGAGAATACTTTGAGAATACTTATTGCAAATTATATAGTATAAATAAATTATTTTAAAAGGGAGGGTCAAAATTTGCCGTCAACATGAGGTGCTTAAAATATGGGGGCCGAACCATTGTTTTTGAGTTGCCTACATCCCTGATTTTACGGGAATCAGGCCATATGTAGTTTTGGATCCAACGATGGATGAGACCGGTAGAGTTGTTATATTATGTTTTGAAGAATGATTTTCTCTAGATAGGGTAGTATCACGAGTAGTTGACACTTCACGTGAAGGGTATGAATAGAAATAATGCAAAATTGAATGTTACAGATACATGAGACAATATATTTGGGGGTAGTTACGGGAAAGAAAGTAATCAATTGTCGGTTATCGGTTACCTTGGGGATAATCAAGGAATGTGAAAGTTTTAACGGAAATCGTAATGAGGATTGCTCCCGTTTGGAGTACGGTTACCTTCTGAGTTACCTGCAAAACTAAAAAATACAATGCGTGCAAAAATATGTATAATCATTGCGGAAATTAAAAATGATGCAAATTCTCTTTGGACCATGAAAAATTGTCTTCGGATGGTGAGGATGATGTCCTTAGACCATGACGTCCTGAGCCATGAAGCATATGATAAAGAATTCGCAGGCCATGAAATAGTGTCCTTGGGCCATGAGGATGGTGCCTCTGGACTATGGCCTTTGAATAATCATATGCAACTTTGAGATCCTTAGGTCATGTACTAGTGTCTTCGGGCCATGAAAATGGTGCCTTCGCACTATGACGCCCTTGGATAATGATATGTAGTTTTGAGATCCATAAGCCATGGAATATTGTCCTGAGGCTATGAAGATGATGCCTTTGGATTATGACGCCTTCGGACAATGTGGCGATATTTCAACCCATGAAATGCAAAGATGCAGCTATATTTATTGCTCGATAGAGGAAGCATGTAATGTTTAGTCATATGCGAGGATGAAGGAAGGTAATGCTTAGCCTTGTATGAGATGAGGGCGGTGCTTATCCCTATGCAGGCGAAGGCAGTGTTTAGCCTTATGCAATGACGATGGTGGGGCTTCACCTCATGCGATGTTATGAGGGTAGTGCTTAGCCCTATGCAGAGAAAGACAATGCTTAGCCTTATACAATGATGGAGGTAGTTCTTAGCCTCATGTAATATAATGAGGGCAATGCTTATACCTATGTAGAGGAAGGAAATGCTTAGCCTTAAGCAATGATGGAGGCAGTGCTTAGTCTCATGTATTATAATGAGGGCCGTGCTTAGCCCTATGCAGAGAAAGGGAACACTTAGCCTTATGCAATAATGGAGGAAGTGCTTAGCCCTATGAAGAGAAAGGCAACGCTTAGCCTTATGTAATGATGGAGGCAGTGCTTAGCTTTATGTAATGTAATGATGGCAGTGCTTAGCCCTATGCAGAGAAAGACAACACTTAGCCTTATGCAATGAGTGAGGCAGTGCTTATCCTCATGAAATGTAATGAGGGAAATGCTTAGCCCTATACAGAGGAAGGTAACTCTTAGCCTTATGCAATGATAGAGGCAGTACTTAGCCTCATGTAATGTAATGAGTACAGTGCTTAGACCTATGCAGAAAAAGGAAACACTTAGCCGTATGCAATGATGGAGCCAGTGCTTAGCCTCACACAATGTAATGGGGGAAGTGCTTAACGCTATACAGAGAAAGGCAACACTTAGCCTTATGTAATGATGGTGGAAGTTCTTAGCGGCATGCAATGTAATGAGGACAATGCTTATCCCTATGCAGATGATGAGGGCAGTGCTTAGCCCTATGCAAAGGAAGGCAGTGATTAACCTCAAGGAAATATGAGAAAAGAAATTAATTCTTAGCTTGACACATTTAGGTTTGGTAGCATATATATGTGTCAAGATAGCGGTCTTGTTGTACATCCTTTGCAGATACATTTGATAATGTTGTATCAGTTATGCCTGTATCCAAAGAAAAATTTTAAGTCGGGGGAATGTTGGTTCGTGCTTTTGATTCCTCATTTTGTCTTTGCTTCTGTCTTGACGCTTTGTGCTTGAATTATCCCAGGTAGCATTTGGCTAAGATAGAATTTTGTAAATATGCGTTTGCAATTAATTAGTTGTAAAGAATGAAGTTGTTTAAAATATAAGATGATGCCTAAAACAATAGTTTTGTCAAATCATAGACTGTGACACGCTTCTGAAGCATTGCAATGTCCTTATTCTGAAATTTTGAGGACCTCCTCAAAATTCTGCCCCAGTTCTGACGAATACTTCCGACAATATCCTTCCATCGATCCTTGACGTGATGGCATTAAATTTGACGAAGCTAAAAATTTTCCCCAGTTTCTGATCACCAAGGGGAATAATTCTATTATAATGTGACCGAACCCACAAGGTTGCCTACATATCCCTTCTTAAATGGGAATAAGGTCAAGCGTAGTTCTTGTTACATCAAGAAGAAAGTGCAAATACAATCTTAAACATAATATCTCTTGACGGCCTCCGAATTGATAGGTTTTGGCCATATCTCTCCGTCCATTTATGCTAGTATGATTGCTCCTCTTGTTATCACTCAGTGAACCATGTAAGGACCTTGCCGATTAGGTGAGAATTTTCCCTTTGCTTCATCCTGATGTGGAAAAATCCACTTCAGAACCAATTGCCCTGGTTTGAATTGACTTAGTCTAACCTTCTTGTTAAAATCCCTTGCCATTATGTTCTGGTAAAGTTGAATGTGACACACTACGTTCATACTTTTACTGTCAATGAGAGCTAATTGATCGTATAGACTCTGTACGCATTTCGCACTGCTAAGCTCGACATCCTATATGATTCTCGGAGAAGGCATTTCCAGCTCAGCGGGTATAACAACTTTAGTACCATAGACCAATAAAAATGGAGTTGCCCCAGTTGATGTTCAGACCGTGGTACGGTATCTGAGCAGAGAAAATGGTAGCTTCTCGTGCCACTATTTGTAGTTATCCACCATCTTCCTTAGTATCTTCTTAATGTTCTTCTTGGCGGCTTCTACGACTCCATTCATCTTTGGCCTATATGTTGTGGAGTTTCAATATTTGATCTTGACTTTTTCACACATGACTTTCATCAGGTCACTGTTGATTGGGCGCATTGTCAGTAATAATTGACTCAGGCACCCTGAACTAGCATACAATGCGGTCTTGAACAAAATCTGCTACGACCTTGTTAGTCACAGCTTTGTTGGATGTGACTTTGACCTATTTTTTAAAGTAATCGATGGACACTAGGATAAATCTATGTACGTAGGAGGCAACAAACTCGATTGATCCGATGACATCCATGCCTCAAGCGGCAAAAGGCCAAGGCAAACTTGTCACATTGAGTTAGTTGGGCGGAGCTCATATTATATCAGCATGAACTTAACATTAATGACATCTTTGTACATACGGAATGTAGTTAGTTTCCATAGTCATCCAGAAATATCTGGCTCTCAATATCTTCTTTTCCAGAGTGAACCCATTCATATGAGGTTCGCACGTCCCAGCATGTATCTCTTCAAGCAATTTGGATGCCTCCTTGGCATCGACATATCTTAGCAATCCCAAGTAGGGAGTTCTTTTGTATAGGATTCCTCCACGATGAAAGAAATGGTTTGCTAACCTTTGTAATGTACAATTTTGAGTATGTTAGCACCTTCTGGGTACTCTCCCCTTTCCAGATATTATTTGATGTCGTGAAACCACGGGTTCCCATCAGCTTCCTCTTCAACATGAGCACAATAGGTAGGCTTCTTGAGGATCTCTATTGGGACGAGGTTGATATAGTTCTTGTCTGGATTTTTTATCATGGAAGATAGGGTAGCCAATGCATCTATGAACTTGTTCTGACTTCTAGGAACATGTTTGAATTCTATCTTTGTGAACCTCTTGATCAAATCCTACACACAGTGTAAGTATGGTAGTATTTTGGTATTCTTGGTGACCCATTCCCTGAGTACCTGATGTATCTGCAAGTTTGAATCTCTGATTACCAGTAATTCTTGGATGTTCATATCGATGACCAACCGAGTCCCAGAATGCAAGCCTTATATTCAACCATATTATCGGTACATCGGAATATGAGTTTGGCAGATACCAGATAATATTGATTGGTTTCTGATACTAGGATAGCTCTGATGCCCACCCCCTTGAAGTTTGCGGCTCCGTCAAAGAATATTCTCTAACCATCATATACTTCAGTGATATCTTTTCCTATGGAAGACACTTCCTCATCGGGAAAATATGTTTTTACTGTTTTGTATTTTCCTCCTATAGGATTCTCTGCCATGTGATCGGCCAATACTTGATCCTTGATTTCTTTCTGAGTCACATAGATGATGTTGAACTCACTTAGCAATATCTTCCTTTTTGCTAGCTTGCCAGTAGGAATCGACTTCTGGAAAATATACTTTAAGGGATTCATTCTAGATATGAGGTATGTGGTGTATGCACATAAATAATGCCTCAACTTTTGGGCTATCCACGTTAGAGCACAACATTTACATTCCTAGAGTTAATATCGACCTTCGTAAGGTGTGAACTTCTTACTCAGATAATATATCGCTTGCTCCTTCCTTCTGGTCTCATCATGTTGTCCCAAAACACATCCAAAGGCTTTGTCAAACACAGACAGGAACATCAATAAAGGGCTTCCAGGCTCCAGTGGGACCAACATAAGATGGTTTGGATGGAAGGCTTTTTGACACTTCTCAGTCCAACTTGTTGCAACATCCTTTCTCAGCATCTTGAAGATTGGTTTACATGTTACCGTCGATTGTGCTAAACGGCTGATAAAGTTGAGATGGCCCAAGAAATCCATTACGTCCTTCTTGTTCTTTTGGTGGCGGCAGATCCTGAATGGATTTGATCTTTGATGGGTCCATCTCAATGCCGCTGCGGCTGATGATGAAATCTAGAAGCTGCCCGATAGGTACTCCAAAAGCATATTTTGCAGGGTTCAACTTCAGGTTTTGCTTCCGTACTCAGTCGAAAAATTTCTTAGGTATGCTATGTGAGCCGGTCTCTTTTTAGACTTGATGATGACATCATCCATGTAAAATTATATATGTTATGTATTATATCATGAAAGAGAGTGGTCATGGCCCTCATATAGGTTGCCCCAACATTCTTCAAACCAAACAACATCATCTTGTAGCAGTACACACCCTATGGTGTATTGAAGGCTGTCTTCTCCGCATCCTCTTCATCCATTCAGATCTTGTGGTATCCTGTGAAGCAATCAACAAAGAAGTGGAGTTCATGTTTGGCGCAGTTATTGATTAATGTATGTATTGGTAGTGGAAAATCATCCTTAGGACTTGCTCTATTCAGCTCTCGGCAGTCAACGTACACCTGACCTTCCGGTCTTTCTTCGGTACAGGAATGATATTGTTTAATTAGGTTAGATATTTGACCACTCAGAGGGCTTTGGCTTTGGTTTTCTTGGTGACCTCATTTTTTAACTTCAAAATCATGTATGGCTTGAATTTTCTGAGTTTTTGTTTCATTGGTGTACACATGGGGTTGGTAGGTAGCTTGTGACCCACTATAGATATGCTCAACCCAGTCATGTCATCGTAAGACCATGCAAAGATATCCTCATATTTCTTCAGAAATTTGATATACTCTTCTCTATCTCACGGTGGTAGATGAATGCTAATGCGAGTTTCTTTGATTGTTTCGGAATCTCCCAAATTAACTGCCGCAGTTTCCTCCAATTTGGAATTTGGTTTTTTTTCAAAATCCTTTACTTCCCTGATAATTTCCTCAGGTATTACATTATTTTTTCATTCTTCCAAATCTCTCTCATCGTGCTGCATTGTCTCATTACATGTCACTATTGTAGATTCAACATGATAGGAAATAGTTATGCTGAAACGAAAGTAGAGAGATAATAATATAAATACATAAAAAAAATATGATGCATTAATTAAAACTTAAAACAGTCAGACAAACACAACTCGATGTCTCAAGTATTTATTTCAAAACCAAATACTGAAATGCCTTAAATGCCAGAAAACAATTCTAAAAGGAAATTATGCTAGTTCTTCGAAAGCTACTCAGGTTCTCAGCGAGCCTGGGATGGTGCGGCGGTCTAGATCCTGACTCCATATCCTACCATCTTGATGGTAAGGTCTTCCTCCTCCTCCCTCAATATCACATTGCAATCCATATCTTCCTCGTTCAGAAACATGTTCCTCATGCCAGCTAATATCTCATCTTCTTAAGGACCCCAAATCACGTTGGCCTTGCGAAATGTCTGGTGCAACGGGTATGGGTTTAGGCAAATGATGATAGAAGCCATGCTAATGGCGGTGACCAATCCTCATATTCTTGCATAGTGTATTTGTACCCAAGACCAAAGGTTGTGCCCTGAGTACGTGGTTGTATTGGTTCTATTATCCCTTGAAGCTTAGGACCAAGACCTTTGCCCGACTCATACCCCAACCAAAGAAGAATTCTTAGCACCTTATTTCTCCACCATAGTCCTCTCTCGATTGTATTTATCCGCTCGATGTTGTAGAATGTTTCTCCTCCCAACTTCCTTCTATTGTCAACTGCTAGTACGGTTTGGTTGGTGTAGATAGGATTGTTTCCGTCTTCGTGAATAACTACCTCCGAATGATTCTATTTTAACTTCACAGACTGATGCAAAGTATAAGCAACTGCACCAGCCATGTATATCGATGGTCTTCCCAATAGTAGGTTGTAGGTGGCGGAGATATCTAACACTTGGAATTCGACACTGAACATGGTCGGGCGTATCTTCAAACACAAGTGAATTTCTCAAATTGTAGCTCTTTGGGACCCATTTAACGCTTTCACGTTCATGCTTCCCAACTGTATCTCTTGTATACCTATGCCAAATCTTTTCAGGGTAGCCACATAGAATATGTTCAGACTCGAACCGTCATCAATCAAGACTCGAGCAATGAACTTGTCTTCTAACTGCACGGTGATGCGCAATGGTTTATTATGACTCAAACCTTCCGGTGTCAACTCATCTTCGTGGAAGGTGATCTTGTGTGTCTCAAGCACCTGTCCCACCATATTTGCCATCTCTCCACTAGTGAGCCAACAAGTACAAATGCTTCTCTTAACACCTTCATTATGGAATTCTTATATTCCTCTGAGTTTTGCAACTATGACAAGATGGATATTTGAGTAGGAGTTTTGTTTAGGTGATCAACAATAGAATACTCCTTTTCTTGTACCTTTCTCCAGAAATCATTAGTACTCGTTTCCATAACAGGTGGTTTTGGCGCGGTTACTTGTTCCTCCTTAAACGAGACTTTCCGACATGTAGACCCTGCCTGTCCTAATCTTTCCTTGGGCAGCACGTACTTACTCCATCTTGGCTTTCCCTTTTCTTTGTGCCTTTGCCACATAATCCCATGTAATAACATCATATTGGTAGGATGGTGATGGAGCTACCATCATAGAGAACGGTGGCCTAGATGTAGCCACTTTAACCTCGAATGGTTCCTGGGTTTGCACCACAATCGGCGAGAGTATGCCAGGGGACGTCATAACCGTGTCTCCTTCTCGAATAAGACTAATGGATCCTACCTGGTCCCATTATTCATCAGTCTTGATCAAGTTTACTCTCTCACACGTTTGGTCATGATGGGGGTTGTTATGGACATTAGGTGCAGATTCCTTTCCCTATATCACCTTTGTGTCAATCAATGTCCAGATATTGTCTTTCAATATGCGATATTCCTCAATGGTGTTCCCCTTCATGCTTGAGTGGTAGGAGCAAGTTTTATTGGAGTTAACCTACTGAAAAGGATCCTCAATAGCGGTTGCACGAATAAGACTAACATAACTGGCGGCCTTCAATTTCTCATACAATTGGGCTGGGTTTGGCGATAGGGGTGTACTATCTAGGAGCTCTGCGGTCAAAATTTAGTCGGGGTTTTGGATAATTCTAACAAGCATGCAAAAATGAGTGTTAGTAAGCTGGCTAGGTATTGTAGGTATCGTATGTGGTAGCAAGATAATGGTATTTTGGGATTGAGGGATAATATGTTGGTGCGGGTGTTTGATAGGTGAAGGGAGACTTCGGCCCTTGGGATGCCATCACGCCACCCACTTCTTTCTTCTTATAAATACCTCCGTACTGTAAAGATTTATAAGTGGCATGCAGAGCTTCAAAGTTGGTAACCATGCCACTCTTGATTCTTTCTTCATTTAATTCTCCCAATTTGATGATGTCGGAGAACTTGTGATTCACTATGACTATCAATCTTTCATAGTACTATGGGTCTTGAGCTTGAATGAAGAACTTATTCATTTGTTCTTCTTTCAGCAGCAGTCTTACTTTAGCAGCTTCTGATCTCCAACAGGTGGCATACTCACGAAGGTATCCTTGGGTTTCTTCTTGAGATTCTGGATGTAGAAAACATCCGGTGCATTCTCCGTGCTGAACATGAATCTGTCCATAACGTCGGATGTCATACTTAACCAATTAGGCCATTTCTTTGGGTTTTGATCGAGTACCAAGATAAATCATCACCAGTGAGACTTTGCATGAACAACTTCATGCAGATTTGCTCGTTTTTGCCTACGCCCATGAGTTTATCACAATAAGTCCTAAAATGCACCTTAGGGTCACCAGTGCCGTTAAACATTTCAAACTTCGGGGTTTGTAACCTTCAGGAAGCCCTGGACCCTTCTAGATAACTTTTTTAACTCTTCAGCCATGTTTCTCATGAGCAGATCCTTCTCGGTAGGTTCGGGCGTGTATAGTGTTTGATGTGGGGTGTATGGTAGGGTTCCAGGGACTTGAATGTATGGGTGATCATTAATGGACACTTGGGGTGGATCGTGGGCAGGTTGTGGTAGTTTTTTGGGGAGTAGGGTAGGTGGCAATTTTTAGATTTTGGGTCTTATTATGGTGGTGTTGTTGAGGAGCTTGTAGTGGTGGAGGGTTTTGGTTTTTTGGGGGTGTGGGGTTCTGGTATTTTTGTGTAGTAGGGGGATTTTGTGGAACTTGGGGTTGTGGGTTTTGTGGTTGGGGATTTTTGAGTTATGTCTTGTTTTGAGTGCAGTTCTGATAATTAATGTCGGGGACGTTTAATGTGAGGGAGAGATTGGCGAGGTTGCAGAACTACTTGAGCTCTCCTTATAACTCAGAAATCTTCTGTTCTAATCACAGAACCAGTTTGTTCAGCCCCGGTGTACTTCTTCCATCTAAAGTCTCCACATTCTCTGGAATATGAGCATTGTCTTTCCAGTTTCCACTCAAGTCATTCATCTTTCCTTTACCTTTACTCTTGATGTCGTCAGGAGGGGGAGGAGGTGGAGGACCTTTGGATCTGGTGTGATATGATGATGTTTCCAGAATGCACAAACCAACCTTTGGTGATGGGAATAATCGAAAGAAAGAAAAATAAAAAGTAGCCAAGTTAGTAAGATGAAATAAAAGAATCTTTTAGCATTTAAGCAGATAGCACATAAGGCATGCAATGGTTCGCACCCTAATTTTTGGACCTCGTTGTGCCCGAGGTAGGCCTAAGCGACAAATAAACTTGGAGAAATTATGTGCCAACGTTACTTACTCCTATTAATGCAAAAAATAAGTCAAACTATAAAATGACAAAAGAAAAATTCTTCCTATTCTACTTGGTCTAGATGAACCCTCTCCATGACTTGCCTTTTTGGCTCCATCGATCACATTCCCAAGGTCGCACATGTCGAGCAACAAGTAAGTAAGTTCCATCTTTCCTCCCTCATCATAACCCATACCCTGGCAGTCCCAGAGCCTCTTCCTCATCTTTCCTTCCAAATGCATCAACCCTTGTGTTTACCCTAAATATCGGATAACAATTGAATTTGTACGTGGTTTTAAGGATACGTGATCTATTTGATACAATGATGATAAATCATATCGGAATTGAAATAAACAGTGGAAACATAAATACAAACCACACAAGTTGAACAGTCTTAGCCTGGGAAGGTTAGCCACTCTCGAGCCAAAAGTGCTTTTATCGATATCAGAACAAAATGACAAGAGAATAGTAAGAACTAAAAATAACAATATATTGCTTTGGGATGCGTGTTACAATGTGATTTACAAGTAATCGTACCTCATTTATATAGTAGTGGAGTCCTACTTTAAGTACAATTCAATAAAAGGTAAAAATCTCCTGGTATGCTAATTTGCCAGTTCCTTATTGATACGTACCGAGATTCTCGCCGTGATATCCGACCAGTTACGAATATTTTGGCCTTCTATTATTTTGGTATTCTGCTGGTTATAACGAAAATGTTTCCTCGATCTTATTCGGGGTTAGGGTTGATTCTGGGATCATGGACTCAATGTTCTCGAGGACGGACATTCTGACCTCGTGTTCTTGTTCGATGAGACTCGGAGTCGATCTTAAACCCCTTGCATTCTAAGCCTGATCTATCATGCAGTATTTGAGCCGTATTTTGGCCGTATACAGATAGTCCCCTCATTTTTTGGAGAGAAAACGATGAGAAATGATATGAGCTTTCGATTCTCACCTCGGTACTCCGCGTCAGAAACGACAAAATGAATGAAACATCTCGTCAATCACGTCTTAATGGCATTAAATGCTTGTAAGTTGCTGGTTAGCCACTCTTGGCTTTGAACTGTCATTTGAAAATAATAATACCCACTTCTTCATTCATTCAAACTTTACATCTAAACCTTCTCTTATTTTTTTCCTTAGAAATCTCTATATTTATTGTACTTGCATCCTGATTTCTTGAGATCATTGTAAGAACTTCCGCTTGTCTTCACTTCGAACCATCAAGTGCATCCCTTTAACTTCCGCTTTTACATCTTTAACCCTCTATTTAAAATAAAATGGTGAAGACTTCAAAAATAGTTCCCCAAAAAAAACCTACTTCTACATCATGGCCGGCCGGAGAGGAACCAGCGACGGAACCTCCTCTTAGCACGTTTATTATGGGGGGTGCTCGGTGATTGCTGATTTTAAGGTTGAAAAACCTTCACCTGTTCCGGGTTGGTGTGAGAAGGTCTTGAGGTACATCTGCTCGATCACAAAATAGATTCTTCCTACAGTCAAGAAGGATTGCAACTGGGTCGGCAAAGAAGGGGTGGTTCACGGGCTCGAAGAAGATATTACTACCCATATCGAGGGATACTTAAGTTTTTACACTTATCCCTTTATGCTAGGCCTGCTAGACCCGATAATCATCCAGTTCTGCAGAAGGTACACTTCTCGGGTTCTTTGTGAGCAAGATCGATAGATGCTCATTCACCGTCGACCATCTTATGCACCTATACAGTCCCCGAATCTTCGAGAG
>ML394238.1:0-59438 GCA_005239525.1 Nicotiana knightiana | reverse complement strand
GGGGGGGGGGGGGGGTGATTAAACTTGCGTGCCGGGCCAGTAACGCCCTTTTCTCGAGCAGTGATGAAGATAGGTATCGAGGTTGGATAAGGTGATTTTTCCGAGTGAGGACCTCAGATATGATCCCAGCTGACTACATGCCGTTCCCGAGAAATGGAATATAAAACGTAAGTAAAGTTTTATTTTTCGCAAAATTTAATTTTACGCTCCTTTCCTTCTTTCTTATTGGTGTTTGGTGGCGATGCAGCTGTTGATGGGGTCTCCGAGTTATCCGAACTCGAAGAAGAAAAAATAAAGGAGGAGGATGGTGCACAAATCCAAATAAAGCACCAGTGCCCGAGAGCTCCCATCAGACTCACTCCATCGGCTGAGGGATGACTCCAAAGAAGAACAAGAAGAAGCCTCTGAACTACTGACCCACGTGCGGTCTCAGTTCGAGGGACGAGGGGGCCCTGAACCAGAGATAGGCGATACCAAATCGGCTCGAATTAGGGGGGCCGATAATGAGGCAGTGGTTGAGGCCTCTGAACCAAAGAGGAGCGAGACTGTTTTGCCTCGATTTAGGGAGGCCGGCAAGGAGACCGTGGCCGGTGCTTCTTGGGCAGAGGACAGTGCCCTGAAGAACGTACTTGGAGAGATATATTTCTCTAAGTCGCCTTCGTTTACTGATTTCATGATCAACGAGGCTCAGACGCTGAAAGGTCACCTAAACGAAGGGCCCCATGGGGTGGTACACCCCTTTCACAACTTTTTTGACGGCCTATACTCTACCACCACAGAGGACGTCACTGGTTTAGGTGACTTATCGGTGCCAAGGAAGAGTCCATCTTCGGGGACCAGCGGGCCTTCTTCAAGTTTGAAACTAATCAACCGGTTCCTAGCTCCAAGTGCAAATCCTAACCGGAAGCGGTCGATCATCATGTCTATTCCGGAGGATGCCCGGGTCCTTTCTGCCCCCATAGGGATTGCCAGTTATCTTTGGTGTCTGGTGACCAAAGTGGATCAAGCCAAGATAAACGAGGTGGACGATCCCTGCCTGTTCAATGAAGTACAATAGTCGTTAAACTGTGTAGCTTCAGATGCCTCTTGACGACCTCTATTATGTACTTAGATGAAGTCATAGATAATCATAACTTTTTTCTTTGTGCTTGAAGGCCTCGGTGCTTCATCACAAGACTTTTCTCCGATATTAGGAAGAGTTAAACTAACATGAGGCTGAGACTCGAGGGCTCACTGAGAAGAGGGATGCTTAAAAACTGCTCAGTGAGAAACTCCAGGCTGAGCTAGAGGCAGCTCGGAAGGAGCATGCTAACCTGGTCGAGTAGGTAAGAAGGGTATTTGAGGTTAGTGACGATAAGTCAGACACAGTGGCTAATGGTCCAAACCTGTAGGTCCAAAAAAAACTTGATCAGATCGAGCAACTCTAGGAGGAGGTGGATGCGGTAAAGGCCGAGGCTGAAGAATGGAAAAGTAATATGGACTGTTCGGCCTCAGAAAAGAAGACTGCCCAGGCACAGTTGTCTTCGGCTGAGGTCCAGCTTCGAGCTTTGAAGGAAAAGGCGTGCAAACCAAAAATATTGAGGAGCTCTAGTCGAGAAAATCTTGCCAAGGAGCTTGAGATGGCCAAGTCGGAGGCTAAGGTAGTTAAAGTCGATGCTGACGAGATGGTGGCCGTTTATAAGGCCGATGCCGAGGCGGCTCAGGTTGAGCAAAGGATATCATCGAGCATGCGAAGTGGCAATCTTGAAGGTATGCCCTCAAGGAAATTCATGCTCGAGGTTTCGACTTATCGACTGAGATTGAGAGTCCCTTCAGAGCTTGAAGCCGAGGGCAAAAAACTGGCCTTTCCCGAAGATGATGAAGGTTCTGAAGATTTGGGCGAGTTTGAGGGTGGCGGAGACCATGAAGGTGATGATGCGTCTCCCGACGAAGACTAGGCTAGTTAGGCTCTTTTCAGATGTTTTTGTTTTTCGTTTTTCATATTACTCTTTTGTTGAGGCCGTTTGGCCTTTGTAAAAATTTGTATCAGGGCTGTTTGGCCCTTGTAAAAAGAACTTTTGATATATATAAAAGGATTTTTCCCTTCAACAACTTTTGAATTTTCCCTCTTCTATATTACTTATATTTTCAAAGATCGAAATGCCTCATCATGAAATAGTTAGGTTACGTTCAAAGGTTCGAACAAACCTTGCCTTCAACAGTTATCTTATTTTTGTGCATCGTGGGGGTTCGATGTGATCGAAAATTTTTTCCCCAAAGTACTTAGACGTTTTCAGATTATAGTTTGCCGAGGGTAGGCTTTAGAATCGAATAAATAATTTTAAGGCTTTGTTGTTTTTGTTACGGGCCTCAGACGTCTCCGAGTCGTGTTAATATGGCCGTAGCCTTTTTAGTTTGGGTGTCACCCAGTGGGCTTGCTATCTTGAGTTATCCGGGCTTGCCTAAGATAGCAGTCCTCAAGTAGGGGTGGCCGTGGCCTTTAAAATTCGGGCGTTGCCTAATATGTCTTATGCCTCCGAGATCTGATAGCTCAGACCGTCCCAGTTTGTTATTGGACGACAGTCCCCCAGTGAGAGTGATTGTTTGAACTTGGATTAAGGTGGCCCTTGGGATCAATACCTTTAGGGGATCGAATGTAAGAAATTCCTTGATAAATGCAAGAAAAGTTTTAAAGGACAAGATGTTTATGCGCAAGGAAGAGACTTCTTTTTATTTTTGTGCATAATAGTTATATATATGTACATGCTTTTTGTTAGGGCTCGAGCAGTCTATGAAGGCACGATTCATTTGAATGTTTGGCCCTGACAATAAATTCTATCGATCGAGACCCTTCAATCACGAAGTTTCTTTCCTTGCTCAAGTCGATATTTTTAGGGTAATGCCCCTAGTGTTCGGGGCTGATTGAAGATAGGACTCGAATGCTGTTGTGATCTTCGTCACCGATTGTAGCCGGCCTTCAATTCTAAGTTAGCACGATTTACTTATTGCCTAGTTAAAAACCTTGTCGGAAAACCCATTTGGGACCAAATCGGTTCAACGGGAAAAGTGTGCAACACGTGCTTTCAGACCTAAAATGTTGTATCGTTCCTTGTTGGTTACCTGCAAGTGTTAGTTTAAAATGTAAATAAAAGAAAGAATGGGACCGTACCTTAGCAGTAATATCGTTTCAAGTGAGTTATATTCCAGTTTTTTGGTATTTTCTCGGGGTTCATTGTTCCGAGTTTGTAGGATCCATTTTTGGTGATCTCGATAATTTGGTACCGTCCTTCGCAGTTCGTCCCCAACATCCCTTCGTTCGGGTTTTGGGTTCTCAGTGTGACCTTCCTTAGTACTAAGTCCTCGGTGGTAAAGTGTCGAAGGTTGGCCCTTCGATTATAATACCTTTCGATCCGCTGTTTTTGGGCGGCCAACCAGACAAAGGGTGGCTTCGCGCCTTTAACATAATAAATCCGGGCTCATAATCATGGACTCGCCATTCAATTCCTTTGTTGCATATCAAAATCTGATAGTTGGTTCACCGAGTTCGACCTCGATTAGAGCTTCAGCGGCGTAAACCAATGAAAACAGGGTGGCCCCGGTACTGGACTTCGAGTTGGCATGGTATGCCCATAGGACTTTGCGTAGGATTTCCTTCCATTTTACTTTGGAATCAGTTAACCTCTTTTTAAGGTTTTGGAGTATGGTTTTGTTGGTAGATTCAGCTCGTCTGTTCCGACTAGGGTGATAGGATCCTTTTGATTTTGTGGTCTTCAAGAAATTTGGTTACTTTGGTACAAAT
This sequence comes from Nicotiana knightiana, assembly GCA_005239525.1. Lineage (NCBI taxonomy): Eukaryota > Viridiplantae > Streptophyta > Magnoliopsida > Solanales > Solanaceae > Nicotiana > Nicotiana knightiana. The sequence goes on along the minus strand of ML394238.1, from coordinate 55,660 downwards.
GAATTGTTTCCCAATGTCGCATATTGTTACATCCCGTACTTTAATATTAAGATGAGCCGTAGTAAACCATATGAGCTTGAACGGATTAAGACCATTCATGAGGTTATAGAGGATTTGTGACTATGTTATTATAAGACCCCATAAGTTTAAAAACCTTGATATCGTCATATACATTTGATATGATATTTTGAGTGGAACATTTTTGTAAAAAAAGTTTGAAAAATATGATTTTATATACTTATTAATATTACTATTTTCAAATATGCTTTAAATTATACACATAATATGAGAAAGTTTATGGAATTTTCTTTATTGTAAAGATAAAAATTATTTTCTCACAAGAAAAGAAGGTTATCTTTTACCATTTAAAGAATTAAGCGTACGAAAATTTGTACTCTTTATATGAGATTAGGAAAAATTAGAAGTTGAGAAAATATATGCATTTTTACATGGATGTTTTAGTGAAATAATAGTGTATGTATTGATTTTATATAGTACCACATGACCATCACTCTTAAGGTGTAAAAAAGATGTGTTAAAAGTGTGTAGTATTTTAAGTAATTTGAGATAATTCTTTATTATGTGGATAATTGAGTAATTAATAATTTTTAGTGGGAGATTAGTTAAAATATTTGGATAAATAAAAAATCCCACGTTGCGGCAAGCCACCCTAAGCTTTATGACTCTTAAGTCATCATCGGTTATGTGGAAAGATTAAGTCATATGCATTATGTGGTTAAGCCACCACATAAAGTGGGGCCCACATCCATATATAAGGTATCTCAAATTCATGAACAAGCCGCATAAGTAACATTAAACCATTATAATATGCATCTGCATATTACATATCATATAAGCAACGCAAGACCTTCACCAATTCAAACCAACGTGAGATTTTGCAATTTTAAGGGACTACGGTGCAATATTTCTCAAGAATATCATACGGATTTTTCCCTACTTCGATCTTGCCGTCATGTATTTTTTAGCAATGAACGTGTGTTAGAGGGATTGTCAAGAGAATCAACTTAGGTATCTTAAGGCTATTCTTTCTTTCCTTTTGGCATGATCCAAGTAACCGTACGTAAATGTAATGCTATTTCATAAGTGTTTCTACTCTTAGAAGTTAAGGATTTCTATGTTAGTTATTCCTGTAAAATAATATTCAAGCATGTCTAAGTATGTCCCTAAGTCCCTAATGAGGTATATGATAGAGATGTTAATGTTTATAATATAGTGATACATGTACATGCATCTTCATGAATTTACCATCGTGCTACGGCCGGTCGGGCAGTTACCACCAGTTGGGCAGTTATGTATCATTATTTATCACCGATTGGGTAATCATGCATATTAATTTACTACCGAGATACGGCCAGTCGGGCCAGTCATGAATTTACCACCTAGCTACGGCCTGTTGGGAAGTTACACATTTACCACCGAGCTACAGACGGTCGGGCAATCATGCATTTCCCGCCGCGCTACGGCCAGTCAGGCAGTTACTACTGATCACTTGGGAAGTCATGCATCATACGATATGGATAATAGTATCAAAGAGAAGCATTATACATACAAGTATAATAAGTATGCATTTACGGTGGCACTTCGGAGATTCAGGTTGATTCTTATATGTCTTTAATTATGTTTACTTATTGTTATGCTTCAGTTCCGCCTTACATACTTAGTACATTATTCGTACTGACGTCCTTTTGTTGGGGATGCTGCATTCATGAATGTAGGTATAGATAATCATATTGATGAGCTCTCATAGTAGTCGAGGTTAGCATTCGGCGAAGGATCGGTAGGATTCCACCTCATTCGGAGTGCAGCTGAATCTATAAGTCATCATGTCAAAGTTTTTCTACAGACTTATTGATAGGCAGGGGCCCTGTCTCATTTGATGTCGAATAATCTTAGAGGCTTTATAGACATAGGTTTATTTAGTATAGTGTCAAAGGCCTTGACGACCCATATGTATTCATCTTTTAAGAACGATGGTTCATTGATACAGCGTTGCCCACTTATAATTGTACATTATGAGTTGTAGCTATGTTGGCCCATGATAGCTACAAAAGAAAAAAAATGAGTTACAGAGTTGTTCGCTCGGGCTAGTACGGCACCGGGTGCCAGCCACGCCTCCCCAGGTTAGGGCGTGACACATACAATCTCAGCCGACATTCCGAATCGGCATATGATATGGTCCCAAATGAACTCGATGACTTCCTTCTCCCTGACCTTTTCGTACGCCTGGGCTTCCACCCATTTAGAAAAATAGTCACACATAAACAATATAAATTAAGCCTTACTGGGTGCCCATGGAAGGGGGCCGACGATGTCCATTCCTCACTTCATGAACGACCATGGTGACAAAACCAAACACAACAGTTCCCCGGGTTGATGAATCATCGGAGCGTGTCTTTGGCACCCATCACATTTTCGAACGAACTCCTTTGCGTCTTTTTCCATGTCGATCCAGTAACCGACTCTAATTAATTTTTGAACCAACGATTCGGCGCCCGAATGATTTCCACATGCACCTTCATGGATTTCCCTCAAAACATACTCAGTATCCCCTGGACCTAGACATATTGCAAATGGGCCATCGAATGTTCTTCTGAACAGGGTTCTGTCTTCGGACATGATAAATCGGGCTGCCTTTGTACACAGGGCCATCGATTATTTTGGATCCGAGGGCAGTTTCTGGGTCCTATGATATTCTACATATTTATTTCCCCATTCCCAAGTTGGCTCATCGAGTTGATCTCGGCATGACCTTCTTCTACCACCGATCTCATAAGCTGTACGACTACCCCCGAATTGAACTTGTCGTCTTCGATCGATGACCCTAAGTTAGCGAGGGCATTGGCCTTACTCTTTTTATCCCAAGGTACGTGTTGCAAAGTCCATTATTTGAACCGATGTAATGTTCCATGCAACTTGTCCAAGTATATTTGCATTCATTCTTCTCTGACCTCGTGTCACGGCCCAAACCGATGGGTCGCGACGGGTACCCCGTACCTTACTCAACCGAGTACCAACATAATGTGTATTTATTATTACATCATCATAGGTAAGTGGGAAAGGAGGGGCATCATGAGATAACCTGAGTAAACCTGAGGGAATACCCGACATAGAACGACCCAACCTGATATAGAAACTTATATATGTGACACACGGGCCAAAAAGGCCAACATGATCCATTATATACTCAAAACATAGGCTGACAAGGACATACAAGTATCCATATACACAACATCTTTCTACAAGCCTCTAAGAGTACATAAAATATTATAAAGGTCGGGACAGGCCCCGACGTACCAATCAATATATGTACTAATCATACTGACCAAATAAGCAACACCGGAGCAAATAGAGCGCACCAACACCTTCTGCTGAGGTGATAGCCTACTTGGAGGACCCTCAACTTGTCTGTTGGGACCTGCGGGCATGAAACGCAGCGTCCCCAGGCAAAAGGGACGTCAATACAAATAATGTACCGAGTATGTAAGGATTGAAAATCAGTAAATAATAAACACGAGAGAAACATGGAGTAAAAGACTTGACATGTATGTCTGAATAGCTATGTGAATAATTTAATATTATAATGTCATGCATATGCATTTAAATGTCATGTCATTCATAGGTTTATGCGTTCATAACATCATCAAGCCTCCTAGGGCATCCCATTATATCATCTCGGCCATTGTGGGCAAAATCATCAACGTGTACTAGCTGATCAGGTGGTGGCGCGTATATAATGCCGTAACCTTTTCCCATATCCCATATACATATAAATACATATATACTCTTATATAACGCCATTTGGTCACGGGTCAATCTACATGTATAAATGAATACAATGCATGAGAAGTACGTCAATAAAATCTCCCGGAATGTTATAAGACCATTATGCTTTTGAGTAATATCATGAAGTAAATTTTTTTCAACTTACATTTTTTTCTGAGACCCATGAACATAAAATGTAGTAATAAGACACATGGGAATTCAAGACAATATGCATCTCTAATACTTCTATGAATAGAGTCATTTATGGAAGTTGTGCATTTGCTCATTTCGTTTGTGTCGTATAGATCATGACAAAAGGAAAGAAGGGATAACCTTAACATACCTGAACCGATTCTCTTGAAAATTCCTTTAACACACGTCAATTGAGACAACATGTAACGACATGTCAAAATAAGAAAAAATCCGTATGATATTCTTGAGAAAGATTGCAGCGTACTCCCTTAGAATCGCAAATCCCACGTTGTTATAGTATTAAGTAGTCTTTGTATGAAAGATTGAAGCCATTCACGTTGCTAATGCAAATTCTTATCTTTTCTGAAACCTTACACGTTACATAGTAGTTGCAAGCATCCAATTTTGTGAATTAGAGAGACTTTTAAGTCTTGGTGGTGTGGGCCCCACTTTATAAGACTTGGCCACCCAAAAATCTCTTAAAATGCCACCTATCTTCCTACACCAAGAGTCATTACTTGGTTTTCTTATCCAACCTTATGGGCTACCACGTTGGGAGCCTTAATCTTATCCAAATATTTCATATATTATCCATTTATCTTCTTGATTATTTTGTTAATATCCCACTGACCGATAATTATTCAATTATCCACATAATTAAGAATTATCTCAAATTACTTAAAATGCTACTCACTCTTAACACACTTTATACACCTTGCTATCATGGTCATGTGGTACCTTGTATGGCACTAGTCCATAAATACGAGGTATTATGGCTTAGACCGTATTTTATCCCGAAATGTCAAACTTCGACGAAACTGATTTTCTTCGATTCGCTTACCCTCTAACCTTCACAAGTTTACTTATCACTTGTTTGAAGTAGCATAATACTTATAATCTCAAGATAATCTCATTCCCGATCTTACGTCGATTAACTTACGATGAAACTTTAACCTGAGAGCTCGGGCTTATGCATAACGTTCCTCAACGGATAAGTAGTTACAACACATATGGGGTGACACTGGAAGTATGGTTTTTGCTTCCTAGAGGCGCTTAGCAAAGCGAGCGCCAGTTTTTCTAGATAAGGGTACCTAGTTTCGGCCTCACCTAGGGTCCTACTAACATAGTAAATACCTTTCTCTTCCCGGACCAAGGCTCTACTTACCGCTATCCCCAAAACGACCAAGTACAAGTATAGTTGTTCGTCAGCCTTCATTGTGTACACCAACGGTGGGCTTGATAGGTAGCGTTTGAGTTCCTCCAAAGCTCGTTGACATTCTGGGGTCCATGACAAGCTATTATTCTTCTTCAGCAGTGCGAAGAATCGATGCCTCTTATTGGACGACCTCAAAATGAATCATCCTAGGACGACTATGCGTCCGGTTAGTCTTTGCACGACCTTCACATTGTCCACGACCGTGATATCTTTGATGGCTTTGATTTTTTCGGGATTGATCTCGTTTCCCTGGTTGGATACCATGAATCCTTGGAATTTACCCGACCCAACTCCAAACGCATATTTTTCCGGGTTCAGCGTCATATTGTATTGCTTCAATATGTTGAAGGTTTCCTGCAAATGTTTTAAATGGTCCTCTACTTATGGGGACTTAACCAACATGTCGTCAATGTAAACTTCCATAGATATTCCTCTTTGTTCCTCGAATATCCTGTTTACTAAGCGCTGGTAAGTGGCACCAACATTTTTTATCCGAACGACATCACGTTATAGCACTATGTGCCATATTTAGTGATGAAGGAGGTTTTTTCTTGATCACCCAGGTCCATTCGTATTTGGTTGTACCCAGAATAGGCATCGAGAAAACTGAGGATCTTGTGGCTGGCCGTGGTATCGATGATACGATCGATGTTGGGAAAAGGAAAAGAGTATTTAGGACATGCCTTATTCAATATTTATAATCTACACACATTCTTAGTTTATTCCCTTTTTAGGGACTACCACTGCTTTTGCTAAATAGTCCGGGTATTAACCTCCGGAATATACCCTATTTTAAGGAGTTTAGATACCTCATCCGGCGGGATCCTTGTCATGTCAAGGTGGGACCAAGAGAAACAATATTCATTAGTTATAAGAAATTGAATGAGTTTTTCCTCAGCTTCGGCCTTAACCCCGTGCTAGGTATACCTTTCGATCGGGCAAGTGTTCTCTCAATATGACTTGTTCCAGCTTCTCGACCGTTGATTTAGTGGCATAAAAATCATCAGGGGCTATAAAAGATATGGGAACCCTTAATCATCATTCTCACCTTCCCCTAATTTGTCCTAATCTGCCGAGGCTGATATCAGTGATTACTATTTGGCTCCGTTTTTGACCATCTGATTCAGATCCTTCGATGTTGAGATTGTAGATAGCGCTATCACCTCCTCGACCGTGAACATTTCCTTGGTAGTCGGTTATTCACCATAGACTGTTTTGATTTCGCTAGGTGTTGGGAGTTTCAATGCCTGGTGTAGTGTCAAGGGTACTACCCTCATGTTGTGGATCCATGGCCTTCCGCATAAAGCATTGTACCTCATGTCTCCTTCGATCACATAAAATTTAGTTTCCCGTATGGTCCCGGCGGTGTTTACTAGTATTTTTTTTATCGCACTTAGTAGTTTCTCACGCCATGTTGAACCCATTTAGAACTTGGACTGCGGGCATAATTTAGTCTTGTAGACCGAGTTTCTCCACGACCCTCGATCGGATGATGTTGGCGGAGCTATTGGGTCAATTAACACAAGTTTAACTCGGGATTTATTTATGAGTACATATATTACTAGTGCATCATTGTAGGGGTGCACGATTCCTTCCATGTCCTCGTCGTTGAAAGACAAGGTTCCTTTCGGTATGTAATCTCGAGTCCGTTTCTCCCTTTTGATGGATATTTTGGTGCGTTTCAACATCGGCCCTGAGGAACATCGATCCCACTGATAATCATGTTAATAAGGTGTTGAGGTTCTTCTTGCTCGACCTGCTTGTTAGAATCCCTACTCCTGAAATAAATTTTTGCTCGGTCGCTCAGGAATTCTCGAAGATGCCCGTTGTTGAATAATCGAGCTACTTCCTCTATCAATTTTCGGCAATCCTCCGTTCTGTTCTGTGAGTGGTGAGCTATTTAAACATTTAGTTTGTATCCCTTAGGGACAGATAAGATTGTAACGATCAAGGCCATTTGGTGTCTTTGATACGTCCGATAGCTGATATGATGGCAACAACGTCAATGTTAAAGTTGTATTCTGATAACCTCGGTGCTTCCTTATGTCCGACGGGCCTATCAAATCTATTTTTACTCATGAGTCCCCGACTATGTTGGCCTCAATCGTTTCTCCTTTCGCCTCTTATGAGATTTCTCCCAGATCTGTTACCTTTTCGATCCCCATTGTATGGTTGATAGTGATCCCTGCTCGATCTTATTTCAGGGTCAATGTCTCTCTGTGCTCTGCCGACAGTTCTGATAGGATAAACAGACCCTGAAGGATCCCAAGTTGATCATCTTCGGCTCTGATTTTTATTGATACCGGTTATGCACGTCGGTCCAGGTAACGACCGAATATTCTATCAGGTTTTTATTCAGCTGTTGTGAAGCCATCGAGCTTCAAATATTGAGTCCCTGAGTGAAAGCTTGAACATGTGAATTAGTGCAAATTGGATCTGCGACCAGAATTTCGACGGGATCAGTAGGCGGAACCTCGTTACCAGACGCTATGTTATTATTTTCGCCATGATGACCGGAATCGTTGTCGACATGTAGGGGTGCTAATTGAGAGTTTGACGTTTTGTGTTTTATCCTGGAATCAAAGAAACTCCAAAGAGCAAGTGTAAAGTAGTGTGTGTTATAGAGATTTATATCAAATAACCACTATTATCCTTAGCCCCACGGTGGGCGCCAAACTGTTTATCCTCAAAATCGGATAACAATCGAATTTGTACGTGTTTTTAAGGATACGTGATCTAACTTGCTACAATGATGCTAAATCAGATTGAAATTGAAATAAACATTCGGAAAGTAAATGCAAACCACACAAGTTAAACAGTCTTAGCCTTGGAATGTTAGCCACCCTCGAGCCAAAAGTACTTTTATCAATACTAGAACATAATGACAAGAAAATATTAAGAACTAAAAATAAGAATATATTGCTTTGGGATACGTGTTACAATGTGCTTTACAATTAATCAAACCCCGTTTATATAGTAGTGGAGTCCTACTTTAAGTACAATTCTATAAAAGGTAAAAATCTCTTGGTTTGCTGATTTGCCGGTTCCTTATTGATACATGCCGAGATTCCTGCCATGATATCCAACCGGTTACGAATATTTCGGCCTTCCATCATTTTGATCTTCTATTGGTTATACGGATAATGTTTCCTCGAGCATATTAGGGGTCAGGGTCGATTTCAGGATCATGGACTCAATATTCTCGAGGAACGACATTCTGACCTCGTGTTCTGGTTTTTATGAGACTCGGGGTCGATCTTCAACCCCTTGTGTTCCGAGCCTGATCTGTCAAGAAACCTTTCCGTTGACTTGTTTCTCCTTCCATTCCTTTATTGCTTCCATGTGTGTCTTATGTTGTTCCATGTGTTTGGCCTCAGATTCGAAGTCCTTTTTACGCAGCCTTTTGTACTTTACCTGAGCTCGACTTCTTCATCTATGATCCTTCTTTTTAGCATGATTCCCAGTTTTTCATCCACGATTATGTTATCTTCTAGCCATGAAAGATAGTAATATATATGCCCAGCATAATACGTGTCAGGCTCGATAGTCCTTGATATAATATCCTCCTTGATCTTTTGTTTCCAAAGGCTCGATAGTCCTTCCTTTTGGATGCCGTAGTAGATAACTATAGACTAATATTACTAACTTTTTGTTGATTCCAAAGGGGGAGAAAGTAAGCAGGTTGAGGACTTGCATTCCCCGTTTACTTGTGGCTGCTCTATGTTATATAAATTTTCTTGTAGTTGTTCTATGTCTCTAGGAAACTTGCAGGTACATCATATAGTACAAAATTGAGGGGGAGTTAACTACAACCACTGCTCAACAACATACCAAGCTAAGGGGAACTCGACTAGACATATCTAACAAAACCACAGATTGAGGGGGAGTCGACTACACCAAACATTGAGTCAACCGATAAACAGGGAAGTAAATTGATGTTATTACATTGTTATTTTGTCATCATCAAAAATGGGATATTGTTAGACCTAAGTTTATTTTAATGATGCAAAATAACATATTAACCTTTATGTGCAGAAATATTCCTTAAGTAATGGAAAGGAAGAATCGAAGAATCAAGACAAAAAAGGAAGGAGTAGCGAAAAATAAAAGGAAAAATCAATCAAGGATTTGGCAGAAGATCAAGGAGGATATTTAGGAAGGACCTCAATCAAACAAAATCAAGGGAACGAAAATATGCACTGGAGATTCCTCCATCTAAGGACGTCAATTGAAGCCGAAATCAAGGGATTTTATTTTATACTCCAAATAATGGGAATATCCGCTCAGCAAAAGAAGATATCCAATTAAGACCACAAGTCAGGGAAAATCAACAGAAGCAAGATCCTATTCTTGGAAAGAATCAATCTACGATTCCTTTCTTAGATCAAATCCCTTGGGATTATAATCTCTCAAGACTTACAAGACAAGAAGGCCTAACAAAGTATAAATACTCACTATACCATCTTGGAACAGACATACTCTGATCGAACACTATCACTCTTTTTGTTCTACACCAAACAAGGATTGTAGTCTACTCTAGATCTATTGTTTAACTAGGGAGAGAAGAAAGAGAGAAAAATATCTGGTGAGGCATTGTATCAAGAAGTGAGAAGTAACATAGTGACTAAGGTATTTCTATAAAACTACATCAACTCTCTGTATCGAGGAACTTCAAATACCGAAAGAGAACACCCTTGAAACCCAAAGGGACTGGACGTAGGATTCACATTGAATCCAAACCAGTATAAAAATGCTGGTGTCTTTAGTTCATGTAGTTTTACTTCTACTTTATTTGTATTTTGTTCTTATTTTCAGTCAATTAATTGGTAAACTAGTCAACTACTTAGGATACAAAAAAGAAAAATCGACAATTGTCACGACCCGAAATCCTAACCGGCCGTGATGGCGCCTATCATGGAACTAGGCTAGCCAACCATTTCAGACTATCAATATAAATATCATAATTTTCCCAAAATTTTAGCAGATTTTAAAATAGCAGAATGAGATGAAACAAATACACACTTCCCCAAAACCTGGAGTCAATTGTCATGAGCATCTAAGACTGAAAAATACAATGTACAACACAGTGACTTGCTACAACAAAAGTCTGAGGTACAAAAGACCAAAAGAAAATACGATCTGAGGGAAGGAAAGGAGGTGAGCTGGGGACGCTGAGAAGCTACCTCAATCCTCGAAAAACTCCAAGCTCGTCCGAAAATCAACTAGTGAGATGGTCCGGTACCTGGATCTGCACACAGAGGTGCATGGAGTAACGTGAGTACGCCAACTCAGTAAGTAATCAATGTAACTAAAAACTTAAGTGCAGTGACGAGCATTTAAATCATGTAAATCCATATAATGAATATCAGTGGAAATGAATAAATCAAGTCAGGAACCTACAATTCTGAATATTTCATAAAACTCCGTTTTCCATTTAAAAACCTCGTATAAAAACATTTATCCAGCATTTAATATCAGAGGCTCAGTGTAAAGAAGAGTGTAAACAACATTTTGAAAAAATATGTGCCCCCCGGGCACAGATCACTCACTATAAAGCCTCTCGGGCAAGACTCTTAGTCACTCATGACTCCACTATCAGTATCTCATGCTCACACTCAACACTCATACTCAGCAAGTACCATGAACACACACAAATGCTGCGGCGGGCAGCCCGCTCCGCTACTATATATATATATATATATATATAGTGCTGCAGCGTGCAGCCCGATCCATATATAACATATGTTGCGGCGTGCAGCCCGATCCATATAATAGCCGAGTGCGCTCACTGGGGTTGTACATACTCCTGGAGGGTCTCCTTCAGCCCAAGCGCTATATCTGCTGCGGCATGCAACCTGATCCAATATGTATATTGCTGCGGCATGCAACCGATCCATATATAACATATATTGTTGCGGCGTGCAACACGATCCATATATATATAATCTATATTGTTGCGGCGTACATCACGAACCATATATAATATATAACATATATATTGCTGCGGCGTGCAGCCCGATCCATAGCTATCCTCACATACTCTGCTCTCGGTCTGACTCAGTCACCCACACAAGCCACTTGGGTAGTTTACCTCTACTTACGGGACTCAACCCAAAATACTTTTCAGAGTTTCAAAGCAGTGTGATAACGGTGAAAATAACAACAAGTAGGAAACATGACTGAGTTCACAATTGCTTTAACAGGATAGTGGTAGAATAGTGTAAAAGTACCCCTTGAGGGTCTAAACAGGTCGACCCAAGGCCCCAAACATGGCTCACAACCCATAACAAGTATAAACTTCTGCAAGACACGATGTCGTAAGGTTTCAAATTGAATACGCGGCTTAATAGTCACTACGGGGCGGACTAAGTCACAATCCCTATTGGTGCACGTGCCCACGCTCGTCACCTAGCATGTGTGTCACCTTATTTATCAACACAATATCAAATAACGGGGTGTCATACCCTCAGGCTTAGAGTTACAATCGTTACTTACCTTAAAACAACCCAAAAGCTACTCCGTGATGCGCTTGCCCCTCGAATTGACTCCCAAATGCTCCGAATCTAACCAAAACCGGATTAACATCATCAATATACGCTAATGGAACAAAACCCAATCGAAAGATACAAATTTTAGTACAATTCTCGAAATTTGGCCAAACCCGAGCCCCGGGCCCACGTATTGGAATTCAATAAAATTTAAGAATCCTCGTCACGATTCTGTACATACCGAGAACACTAAAACCGGAATACAATTTCCCATTCAATTCCTCAAAAGAAAATTCCAATCCCATGCGCTTAACCTCCCCAAATTTTGGGTTTAATTTCAACAAATTTCCGGTTTAATTACTTAGAAAACGATATAGAAATGAGTTATGAAGTTGGAAATCTTACCTCCAAGTGAGCCCCTTTGATTTCTTCTTCAAACCCTCTCAAATAGCTCTAAACCTATTTATCAATGGAGGAAAGTGGTAAAAATTTCGCAACAATGGGCTTTAAAACATTCTTCCCAGCACTTATCCCCCCTTTAGTGCGATCGCGACTCCGGCCACACGATCGCGATGCACACCCCAGACTACTCTCTGCGATCGCATACCAAGACACGCGATCGCATAGAACAAATGACCATCTCACACACGCACCTCAGAACTTCTATGTGATCTCACCACAGTCCACGCGATCGCACAGCTTCACCTGACCAACCTATGCGATCGCAATCCATTCCATGCGATCGCACAAAACAACATGCCTGCCCCACTCTTTTACTCTACGAGATCGCAGATGAATCCACGCGATCGCAGTGAAGAAATCACTGCTGCTAAAACACCAGAAAACAACAGACTTCTTAAGGCCAAAAAGTGCCCGTTTGAGCATCCGAAATACACCCGAGGCCGTCGGGACCTCAAACAATTCTATCAACACACCCCATAACATCAGTCAACTTAGTCGAGCTTTTCAAACACCAAAAACAACACGAAAACACCAAAATCACATCAAATTCAAGCCTATAAACTTTGAAACTTCTAAATTTCGCCAATGATGCCGAAACCAACCAAAACACATCCGATTGACCTGAAATTTTGCACACATATCCAAAATGACCTTACGAACCTGCTCCAACTTTCGGAATCCCATTCCGACCCCGATAGTCTATTTTCCACCGCCGACCGAAAATTGCCAAAATCTAACTTTCGCCAATTCAAGCCTAATTCTACACCGGACATCAAAACTTCATTCCGAACACACTCCTAAGTCCCAAATCACCTAACGAAGCTATCCAAGCCATATAATCCGAGGTTGTTTACCAATAAGGTAACTGCCAGTTGAATTTTTCAACTATTAAGCTAATTTAAGAGACTAAGTGTCTCAATTCTCACCACGACCACTCCGAACCCAAACCAAACGACCCAACACAACATAAATAGGCTAAGAAATATATGATAAAGCAGAAATGGGGGAAACAGGGCTAATCTCATAGAACGACCGGCCGGGTCGTTACATCCTCCCCCTCTTAAACAAATGTCCGTCCTCGAACGGGTCTAGAAACATACCTGGAGTCTCGAATAGGTGAGGATATCTATCTTGCATCTCCCGCTCGATCTCCCAGGTGGCATATTCCACCAGTTGTCCTCTCCACCGAACTTTCATTGAAGCTATATCCTTAGACCTCAACCGTCTGACCTAACGACCCAAAATAGCCACTGGCTCTACCTCATATGACATATCACCCTCGAGCTGAACCGTGATGAAGTCCAAAACATGAGACGGGTCACCAACATACTTTCGGAGCATCGACACATTGAACACCGGATGAATACTCGATAAGCTGGGAGGCAAGGCAAGTCTATAAGCCACCTCCCCAATTCTCTGAAGCACCTCAAATGGCCCAATAAACCAAGGACTCAACTTTCGCCTCTTCCCGAACCTCATAACACCCTTCATGGGTGACACCTTCAGCAGTACCTTCTCCCCAACCATGAAAGACACATCTCGGACCTTCCGGCCCGCATAACTCTTCTGCCTAGATTGCGCCATACGAAGCCGCTCCTGAATCAATTTCACCTTACCCAATGCATCCTGAACCAAGTCTGTGCCCAATAGCCTAGCCCGGCTCAAACCAGCCAACCGGAGATCTGCACCTCCTACTATATAAAGCTTCATACAAATCCATCTGGATACTCGATTGATAAATGTTATTATATGCAAACTCCGTGAGTGGCAGAAAATGGTCATATGAACCCCCAAAATCAATGACACATGCACGAAACATATCCTCCAAAATTTGAATAGTACGCTCCGACTGCCCGTCGGTCTGAGGATGAAACGTTGTGCTCAACTTAACTTGAGTACCCAACTCTCTCTGTACGGCTCTCCAAAATTGAGATGTGAACTGAGTACCTCTATCAGAAATGATAGAAACTGGAACCCCATGCAATCGGACAATCTCCCTGATATAAATCTCAACTAACTGCTCTGAAGGATAAGTAGTACCAATAGGAATGAAGTGTGCGGACTTGGTTAGTCGATCCACAATAACCCATATAGCATCAAACCTCCTCGAAGTCCGTGGGTGATCAACTACAATGTCCATGGTGATCCGCTCCCACTTACACTTCGGAATATCAAATCTCTGAAGGAGTCCCCTGGCCTCTGGTGCTCATACTTAACCTGCTGACAGTTGAGACACCGAGCCAAAAACTCAACAATATCCCTCTTCATCCGCCACCACCAATAATGCTGTCGCAGATCCTGATACATCTTCACGGCACCCGGATGGATGGAATACCGTGAACACTGGGCCTTGGCTAGAATCAAATCTCGAAGCCCATATGCATTGGGCACACAAATACGGCCCTGCATCCTCATGACCCCATCATCACCAATAACCACATCCCTGGCATCACCGCGACGGACCCTATCCTGAAGAACAAGCAAATCTGGATCATCATATTGGCGTGCTCTAATCTGATCATAAAGAGAAGACCTGGAGGCTACACAAGACAATACTCGCGGAGGCTCTGATATATCCAATCTCACCATCTAACCTGCTAAAGCCTGAACATCAAGTGCTAAAGGTCGCTCTGCTACTGGAAGGTAGGCTAAACTCCCAAAACTCTCCGCTCGGCGACTCAGGGCATCGGCCACTACATTGTCCTTCCCCGGATGATATAAGATAGTGAGGTCATAATCCTTGAGAATCTCCAACCACCTCCTATGACGCAAATTCATATCCTTCTGCTTAAGCAGATGCTTCAAACTACGGTGATCAGTGAAAATCTCACAATGCACTCCATACAAATAATGACGCCAAATCTTCAAGGCGTAAACAATAGCTGCTAGCTCAAGATTGTGCACTGGATAATTCTTCTCGTGCACCTTCAACTGTCTGGACGCGTAGGCAATCATCCTACCATCCTGCATCAAATCCGCTCCAAGGACAACTCTCGAGGCATTACAGTAAACTGTATAAGAACTTGAACCTGTAGGAAAAATCAATACCGGAGCTGTAGTCAAAGCTGACTTGAGCTTATGAAAGCTCTCCTCACACTCCTCAGTCCATCTGAACTGAGTACCCTTCTGGGTTAGTCTGGTCTAGATGAAAACCCCTCTACGAATCGGCGATAGTACCCTGCCAAACCAAGGAAACTGTGAATCTCAGTAGCTGATGACGGTCTAGGCCAACTCTACACCACCTCTACCTTCTTCGGATCAACCTGGATACCCTCACTGGACACCACATGCCCCAAGAATGCTACTGAATCAAGCCAGAACTCACACTTCAAAAATTTTGCATACAATCTCTTCTCTCTCAAGGTTTGAAGAACAACTCTCAAATACTGCTCATGATCCTCCCGAGATCGGGAGTACACCAAGATATCATCAATGAACACGATGATGAAAGAATCCAGATAAGGCTGGAATATACTGTGCATCAAGTGCATAAAGGCCTCTAGGGTATTGGTCAGCCCGAATGACATAACTATAAACTCATAATGACCATATCTAGTCCTGAAAGCAGTCTTCAGGATGTCTGACCCCCGAATCTTCAGCTGATGATAGCCGGAATGCAAGTCAATCATAGAAAATACCCTGGCACCCTGCAACTGATCGAACAAGTCATCTATACGAGGGAAGGGATACCGGTTCTTCATCGTAACTCTGTTCAGCTGCCGATAATCAATACAGATACGCATAGAACCATCCTTCTTCGTTACAAACAACAATGTTGCACCCCAAGGTGACACACTAGGCCGAATGAACCCCTTATCTAGGATTTCCTGAAGCTGCTAGTTTAATTCCTTTAGCTCCGCTGGTGCCATACGATAAGGTGGAATAGAAATAGGCTGAGTTCCTAACACCAGGTCAATACCAAAATCAATGTCCCTGTCAGGTGGCATGCCTGGCAGGTCTGCAGGAAATACATTCGGAAAGTCACTGACCACGGGAACCAAATCAATAACGGGAGTCTCACCACTGACATCTCTCACAAAAGCCAAATACGATAAACACCACTTCTCAACCATACGCTGAGCCTTCAGGTAGGAAATCACCCTGCTAGGCACATAATCAGAAGAACCTCTCCACTCAACCCTCAGACATCCAAACATAGCTAAGTTCACTGTGTTAACGTGATAATCAAGAACGGCATGACACGGAGATAACCAGTACATGCCCAATATCACATCAAATCGACCATGCAGAGTAACAGTAGGCCTACTCGGGTCTCCAGACCCCCAATAGATATCACACATGACCGATACACACGGTCCACAACAACAGTATCGCCCACCAGAATCGACACATGAGCAGATGTAACTAAAGACTCACGGGGCATATCCAGAAAATGGGCAAAATATGAAGAAACATAGGAATATGTAGAACCAGGGTCAAATAAAGCCAAAGGATCTCGGCTACAGACTGAGACAATACCTGCGACCACTGCATCGGAGGCCATAACATCTGGCCTAGCAGGAAAGGCATACATACGGGTTTGACCTCCACCTGCTCGACCTCCCCCTCTAGGGAGGCCTCTAGCTGATTGGCTACCACCCCTGGCTGCCTTGGTGGGTTGTGAAGTAACTGGAGCTGAAGTCGAAGGCTGGCTCCTCAGCTGAGATGGACCTCCAAGAAGATGAGGACACTGCCTCCTCATATGCCCGAACTCAACACACTCATAACAGCTCCCTGGAGCTGGAGACTGGGATTGAAATTAACCCCTAGCACTAGAATGGCCACTAGGAGAACCATGCATAGAAGAACCCTAAGCTGATGGTGCTCGAGCTGCACTCTGGGCTGGAAGGGCATCGAATGAAGAATGGTCGGGCTGAAAACTGCGGGGACCATACCCCGAAGATGCACCACTATAGGCTGGGCGGCCTGACCGAGGAGGCCTGAATGAACGACCTCTACCATGCTGAAACTGCCCCCTGGAAGGAGCACCACTAGAACCACCCAATCCACGAAGCCTCTTGGCCTCCCTCTCTACCTGCTCTTGGCGGTGAACCGACTCAATATCTCGAGCAATATCAACAACCTGCTCGAATGTAGCATCTGATACTCTCTCCCGGGTCATGAAAAGACGGAGCTGATAAGTAAGGCCATCTATAAACCTCCTAATCCTCTCCCTATTAGTAGGGACCAACTCGGTGGCATGGCGAGCCAACTCCGAAAACCGCATCTCGTACTGTGTCACTGATAGCTCCCCTGACGCAGCTGCTCAAAATGCATACGCTACTCCTCCTGGTGATACTAGGGTACATACTTCTCCAAGAAGATAGTGGAGATCTGCTGCCAGGTAAGGGGTGCTGAACCAACAGGCCTACGCCTCTCAAAAGACTCCCACCAAGTGAAGGCAGCACCAAAGAACTGAAAAGTAGCAAATGAGACCCCACTGGTCTCCAGAATCCCAGCAGTACGCAACATCCTCTGGAACTTGTCTAGAAAACGCTAGGCATCCTCGCCCTCAGCAACACTGAATGTCGGAGGCTGTAGTCTACTAAACCTCTCCAGTCTACGCAGCTCGTCCTCTGGCATAGCCGGAACCACAAAGTCCCGAACTGGAGCAACCGGCTGGGCTGGAACTGCCCTCAGTGTCTGCTGGCCCTGAGTAGCCTGCTCAGGTGTCCGGGCAACTGGAGTCTAACTGGCTCCCCCGGCCTGAGAAGTAGCGGCAACTGCTTGAGAAATGGTGGTACACACGGTCAAGATCTGAGCCAAGGTCTCCTGGAGACCCGGAATAACAATAGGCACTGTCGGTGCCTGAGCCTGTCCCGCTAGAGTATCTGTGGCGGGAATCTGACCCTGAGCAGTAGGGGGATCAACTGGAACTGCCCTGGCTGCTGCACGGGCTGGCCCCTACGTCTGCCACGACCTCGACCTCTCGCTGGTCTAGCTGGTGGCTGATCACCCTGATCGGTAGCGCGAGTCCTCACCATCTGTGAGAGAATGAAATAACAGAAGTTTACATTTCCAGAATCAACAAAATGGCACAACAAAATTCAAGAAAAATGAGATTGTTCCTAAGGGTTCTGCAGCCTCTCGAAGATAAGTACAGACGTCTCCGTACCGATCCACAAGACTCTACTAAACCTGCGCATGACCATTGAGTCCTATGTAACCTAGGCTCTGATAGCAACTTGTCACGACCCCAAATCCTAATCGGCCGTAATGGCGCCTATCATGGAACTAGGCTAGCCAACCATTTCAGACTATCAATATAAATATCATAATTTCCTCAAAATTTTAGCAGATTTTAAAATAGCAGAATGAGATGGAACAAATACATACTTCCTCAAAACCTAGAGTCAACTGTCATGAACATCTAAGACTGAAAAATACATGTACAACACAGTGACTTGCTACAACAAAAGTATGAGATACAAAAGACCAAAAGAATCTATGATCTGAGGGAAGGAAAATAGGTGAGCTAGGGACGCTGAGTAACTACCTCAATCCTCGAACAACTACAATCTCGTACGAAAATCAACTAGTGAGATGGTCCGGTACCTGGATCTGCACACAGAGGTGCATGGAGTAACGTGAGTATGCCAACTCAGTAAGTAATCAATGTAACTAAAAACTTAAGTGCAATGACGAGCATTTAAATCATGTAAATCCAAATAATGAATATCAGTGGAAATGAATAAATCAAGTCAGGAACCTACAATTCTGAATATTTCATAAAACTCCGATTTCCATTTAAAAACCTCGTATAAAAACATTTATCCAACATTTAATATCAGAGGCTCAGTGTAAAGAAGAGTGTAAACAACATTTTGATAAAATATGAGCCCCTCGGGCACAGTATAACTCACAATAAAGCCTCTCGGGCAAGCCTCTCAGTCACTCGTGACTCCACTATCAGTATCTCATGCTCTCACTTAACACTCGTACTCAGCAAGTACCATGAACACACATAAATGCTGCGGCGGTCAGCCCGCTCCGCTACTATATATATATATATACACTACTGCGGCATGCAACCCGATCCATATATAACATACGCTGCGGCGTGCGGCCCGATGCATGTAATAGTTGACTGCGCTCACTGGGGGTGTACAGACTCCTGGAGGGGCTCCTTCAGCCCAAGTGCTATACCTGTTGCGGCGTGCATCCCGATCCAATATGTATATTTATGCGGCGCGTAGCCCGATCCATATATAACATATATTGCTGCGGCGTGCAACCTGATATATATATATATATATATATATATATATATATATATATATATATATATATATATATATATATATATATATATATATATAATATATATATTGCTCCGGCGGGAAGCCCGACCCATATGTAATATATAACATATATATTGCTGCGGCGTGCAACCCGATCCATAGCTATCCTCACATACTCGGCTCTCGGCCTTACTCAGTCACCCTCACAAGCCACTTAGGCAGTTTATCTCAACTTACAGGACTCAGCCCAAAATACTTTTCAGAGTTTTCAAAGCAGTGTGATGACAGTGAAAATAACAAGAAGTAGGAAACATGACTGAGTTCACAATTGCCCTAACAGGATAGTGGTAGAATAGTGTAAAAGTACCCCCTGGGTGTCTAAACAGGTTGGCACAAGGCCCCAAACATGGCTCCTAGCCCATAACAAGTATAAACTTCTGAAAGACAGGATGTCGTAAGGTTTAAAATCGAATACGCGGCTTAATAGTCACTACAAGACGGACCAAGTCACAATCCCTATCGGTGCACGCTCCCACACTCGCCACCTAGCATGTGCATCACCTCATTTATCAACACAATATCAAATAACGGGGTGTCATACCCTCAGGTTTAGAGTTACAATCGTTACTTACCTCAAAACAGCCCAAAAGCTACTCCGCGATACGCTTGCCCCTCGAATTGGCTCCCAAATGCTCCGAATCTAACCAAAACCGGATTAACATCATCAATATATGCTAACGGAACAAAACCCAATCGTAAGATAAAAATTTTAGCAAAATTCTCGAAATTTGGCCAAACCTTAGCCCCGGGCCCACGTCTCGGAATTCGATAAAATTTACATCACTAGAATCCTCGCTCTTCCATGATTCTATACATACCAAGAACACTAAAATCGGACCACAATTTCCCACTCAATTCCTCAAAAGAAAATTCCAATCCTATGCACTTAACCTCCCTAAATTTTGGGTTTAATTTCAACAATTTTTCGGTTTAATTACTTAGAAAACAATATAGAAACGAGTTATGAAGTTGGAAACCTTACCTCCAAGTGAGCCCCTTTGATTTCTTCTTCAAACCCTCTCAAATAGCTCTAAACCCGTTTATCAATGGAGGAAAGTGGTAAAAATTTCGCAACAATGGGCTTTAAAACATTTTGCCCAGCACTTATCCCCTCCTTTAGTGCGATCGCGACTCCAGCCACGCAATCGCGATGCACACCCCAGAACACTCTATGTGATCACATACCAACACGCGCAATCGCATAGAACAAATGACCATCCCACACACGTGCCTCAGAACCTCTATGCGATCGCACCACATTCCACGCGATCGCACAGCTTCACCTGACCAACATATGCGATCGCAATTCGTTCCACGCGATCGCACAGAAAAACATTCCTGCCCCACTCTTTTACTCTACATGATCCCGGATGAATCCACGCGATCGCAGTGCAGAAATTACTCCTGCTAAAACACCAGAAAACATCAGACTTCTTAAGGCCAAAAAGTGCCCGTTTGAGCATCCGAAATACACCCGAGGCCCCCGGGACCTCAAACAATCCTACCAACACACCCCATACTATCATTTAAACTTAGTCGAGCCTTCGAAACACCAAAAACAACACGAAAACACCAAAATCACATCAAATTCAAGTCTATGAACTTTGAAACTTCTAAATTTCGCCAATGATGCCGAAACCAACCAAAACACATACGATTGACCTGAAACTTTGCACACATATCCAAAATGACATTATGAACCTGCTCCAACTTCTAGAATCCCATTCCGACCTTGATAGCCTATTTTCCACCGTCGACCAGAAATTGCCAAAAACTAACTTCCGCCAATTCAAGCCTTATTCTACACCGAACATGAAAACTTCATTCTGAACACACTCCTAAGTCCCAAATCACCTGACGAAGCTATCCGAGACATAAAATCCAAATTCCGATATCGTTTACCAATAAGTCAACTCCTAGTTAACTTTTTAATTATTAAGCTAATTAAGAGACTAAGTGTCTCAATTCTCACCACGACCACTACGAACCCAAACCAAATGAACCAACACAACATAAATAGGCTAAGAAATATATGATAAAGCAGAAATGGGGAAAACAGGGCTAATCTCACGAAACGACCGGCCGGGTCGTTACATCAATTCACCAAGTAACTATTGGAGCACTCTTTCAAGGATGGACATCACAAGTAAGACCACCATATTTCAATGGACAATACTTCTCTCATTGGAAAGAGAACATGAAAATTTATACAAAGTCCTATGATGTCAAAGTATGGTGAGTTATCAAAAAGGAAAATTATCCACTTTCATCAGCAGCTCAACCACTCGATGATCCTAAAGATGTAGATGAGTACACAAATGAGAAAATGGATGCCGTTCAAGTTAATTCTAATGCACAATTTTTTTTTATAATTCTATATATGGAGAAGAGTATGAGAATATTTCAAGTTGTGATACAACCAAGGAAATGTTGGAGAAATTGGAAATTACCTATGAAGGAACCAGAAAAGCAAAAGAAACTCGGATAAACGTGTTGGTTCATGATTATGAACTCTTTCAGATGAAAGAAGGAGAATACATTGAGGAAATATTTGCAACATTCAGCAAAATCATTGGCGAACTGAAAGCCTTTCACATGGATCAAGTTCGAAAAATCCTGAGAAGTTTTCCTACCACATGGAAGTCAAAAGTAGTTGCACTTGATTCTATGGATCTAGACAAACTTTCGTATGATGAACAACGAGGAGATTTTATCGCATTTGAGAAAATCCATCTCAATAAAATGCGTCAAGAAGAAAAGAAGAAAATAGTTGCTTTCAAAACTACAACCGAAGGACCTAAAAATGAAATTGATGATGATCCAGAAGCTCTTGAAGAAAAAATTTCCATGGTGTAAAGAAACATAAATGGATTGATGAGAAAATACAGAAACACAAAAAAGGAAAGGATGTCATCTAGATGAACCAGGGAATACAATGAACAAGACAAAAATGACAAAAAATGCATTGAATGTCGAAGGCATGGCCATGATAAAGATGAAAGCCCATATATTAAAAGAAAAGTCTCCAGAGGATTCGATAAAAATAAATCCTTCGGAAGCTGAAGTGATGAAGATAGGTCAGAACATGAAGAAATACTAAACATGTGCTTCATGACTACTTTGGAAAATGAAATGAACAACTATTCTGGCTATTGGACTGATGAAGATGCATCAGACAATAAATGCGAAAAGACACTGAAATTTTTTTTTATGGCACGTGGTGAAACAAGCGAGGTAAGACCCTATAACTGTGATAGATGTAATGAATTGCAGAATATTCTTGACTTTACCCTAAAGGAGTCTAAAAAATGTTAAATGACTTAAAGAGACTCGATAGAGAAAAGAAGGGCTGGGAACTTAAACTTGAAGTCTGTAAAATCGAAAGAGAAGTGCTTTAAGATGAAGTTCAAGAATTAAAAATGCAACTTAATGGCATACGCAAATCCACCAGTCACAGTTCTATCAAGTCTAACCAGGAGACTTACAAGTCAACTAGAAAAAGACATTGTAGACCTGTTAGATGAGTACAAATACGAGCAAATGGTTGTCGTTCAAGTTAATGCTAATGCACAAAACTTGCTTTATAATTCTACAAGTGGAGAAGAGTATGAGAATATTTCAAGTTGTGATACCGCCAAGGAAATGTGGGACAAACTGGAAGTTACCTATGAAGGAACCAGCAAAGTAAAAGAAAGTCGGACAAAATTGTTGGTTCACGATTATGAACTCTTTCAGATGAAAGAAGGAGAATCCATTGAGGAAAAGTTTGCAAGATTCAGCAAAATCATTGGCGATCAGAAAGCCTTTGCTAAACCTTACTCAAGTGGTGATCAAGTTCGAAAAATCCTGAGAAGTTTGCGTACCACATGGAAGACAAAAGTAGTTGTACTTGAATCTCAAGATCTAGACAAAATTTCATATGATGAACTACAAGGAGATCTTATCGCATTTGAGAAAATGCATATCAATAAAATGCGTCAAGAAGAAAAGAAGAAAATAGTTGCTTCAAAACTACTACCAAAGGACCTAAAAATGATATTGATGATGATCCTGAAGCTCTTGAAGAAGAAATTGCCATCGTATAATGAAACATGAATGGATTAATGAGAAGATACAAAAACACAAAAAATGGAAGGGTGTCATCTAGACGAACCAGGGAATACAATAAAAAGACAAAAGTGGCGAAAAATGCATTGAATGTGGAGGGTATGGCCATGATAAAGCAGAAAGCCCAAATCTTAAAATAAAAGTCTCCAGAGGGTTCAATAAAAAGAAATGATTAGGAAGCTGGAGTGATGAATATAGCTTAGAACATGAAGAAATACCAAATATGTGCTTCATAACTATTTTGGAAAATGATATGAACAAATATTCTGGTTGCTGGACTGATGAATATGCATCAGAGAATGAATGCATAAAGACACTGAAAATTCTTTTATGGAACGTAGTGAAACAAGCGAGGTAAGACCCTAACTGTGATAGATGTAATGAATTGCAGGATTTATTGACCTTACCCTAAAGGAGTCTAAAAAATATTAAATGACTTAAAGAGACTCAATAGGCAAAAGAAGGACCGGGAACTAAAACTTGAAGTCTATAAAATCGAAAGAAAAGTGCTTTAAGATGAAATTCAAGAATTACAAATGCAACTTAATGGCATGCGCAAATCCACCAGTCACAGTTCAAGTCTAACCTGGCGACTTACAAGTCAACTAGAAAAACACTTGTAAGACCTGTTAGATGAGTACACATACGAGCAAATGGTTTTCGTTCAAGTTAATGCTAATGCATAAAGCTTGCTTTACAATTCTATAAGTGGAGAAGAGTATGAGAATATTTCAAGTTGCGATACCTCCAAGAAAATGTGGGACAAACTGGAAGTTACCTACGAAGGAACCAACAAAGTAAAAGAAATTCGGATAAGCATGTTGGTTCACGATTATAAACTCTTTCATATGAAAGAACGAGAATCTATTGAGGAAAAGTTTTCAAGATTCAGCAAAATCATTGGTGATCTGAAAGCCTTTGCTAAACCTTACTCAAGTGGTGATCAAGTTCGAAAAATACTAAGAAGTTTGCCTACCACATGGAAGACAAAAGTAGTTGCACTTGAATCTCAATATCTAGACAAAATTTCATATGATGAACTACGAGGAGATCTTATTTCATTTGAAAAAACCCATCTTAATAAAATGTGTCAAGAAGAAAAGAAGAAAATAGTTGCTTTCAAAACTACAACCGAAGGACCTAAAAATGATATTAATGATGATCATGAAGCTCTTGAAGAAGAAATTGCCATCGTATAAAGAAACATGAATGTATTGATGAGAAGATACAAAAACACAAAAATGGAGGGATTTCATCTAGACGAACCAGGGAATACAATGAACAAGACAAAAATGGTAAAAAATGCATCAAATGTGGAAGGTACGGCCATGGTCAAGCTGAAAGACCAGATCCTAAAAGAAAATTCTCCAGAGCGTTCAATAAAAATAAATCATTAGGAAACAGGAGTGATGAATATAGCTTAGAACATGAAGAAATACCAAACATGTGCTTCATGACTATTTTGGAAAATGATATGAACAAATATTTCGGTTGTTGGACTGATGAAGATGCATCAGACAATGAATGCAAGAAGACACTGAAAATTGTTTCATGGCACATGGTGAAATAAACG
Source organism: Nicotiana knightiana (assembly GCA_005239525.1). Lineage (NCBI taxonomy): Eukaryota > Viridiplantae > Streptophyta > Magnoliopsida > Solanales > Solanaceae > Nicotiana > Nicotiana knightiana. The sequence goes on along the minus strand of ML394238.1, from coordinate 30,538 downwards.
AGGTAAGACCCTATAACTGTGATAGATGTAATGAATTGCAGGATTTATTGACCTTACCCTAAAGAAGTCTAAAAAAAGTTAGATTACTTAAAGAGACTCAATAGGGAAAAGAAGGATCAGGAACTTAAACTTGAAGTCTGTATAATCGAAAGGAAAGTGCTTTATGATGAAGTTCAAGAATTACAAATGCAACTTAATGGCATGCGCAAATTCACCAGTCATAGTTCAAGTCTAACCAGACGGCTTACAAGTCAACTAGAAAAAAACCTGTTAGATGAGTACACATACGAGCAAATGGTTATCGTTCAATATAATGCTAATGTGCAAAACTTGCTTTATAATTCTATAAGTGGAGAAGAGTATGAGAATATTTCAAGTTGTGATACCGCCACGGAAATGTGGGACAAACTGGAAGTTACCTATGAAGGAACCAACAAAGTAAACAAAACTCAGATAAACTTGTTATTTCACGATTATGAACTCTTTCAGGTGAAAGAAGGCGAATCCATTGAGGAAATGTTTGCAAGATTCAGCAAAATCATTGGCGATCTGAAAGCCTTTGCTAAACCTTACTCAAGTGGTGATCAAGTTCGAAAAATCCTGAGAAGTTTGCCTACCACATGGAAGAGAAAAGTAGTTGCATTTGAATCTCAAGATCTAGACAAACTTTCATATGATGAACTACGAGGAGATCTCATCGCATTTGAGAAAACCCATCTCAATAAACTGCATCAAGAAGAAAAGAAGAAATAGTTGATTTCAAAACAACAACTGAAGGACCTAAAAATGATATTGATGATGATCCAGAAGCTCTTGAAGAATAAATAGCCATGGTGTAAAGAATAATGAATGGATCGATGAGAAGATACAAAAACACAAAAAAAAGGGAAGGATGTCATCTAGACAAACCAGGCAATACAATGAATAAGACAAAAATAGCAAAACAAATGCATTGAATGTGGAAGGTATGGCCATGATCAAGCTGAAAGCCCAGATCTTAAAAGAAAAGCCTCCAGAGGGTTCAATAAAAACAAATCCTTCAGAAGCTGGAGTGATGAAGATAGCTCAAAACATGAAGAAATACCAAACATGTGCTTCATGACTATTTTGGAAAATGACGTGAACAAATATTCGGGTTGCCGTACTGATGAAGATGCATCAAACAAGGAGTTCCAAAAGACTGAAAATTGATTCATGGCACATGGTGAAACAAGTGAGGTACGACCCTATAACTGTGCTAGATGTAATGAATTGCAGTATATTCTTGACCTTACCCTAAAGTAGTCTAAAAATGTTAAATGTCTTAAAGAGACTCAATAGGGAAAAGAAGGAAAGGGAAATTAAACTTGAAGTCTGTAAAATCAAAAGAGAAGTGCTTTAAGATGAAGTTCAGGAATTACAAATGCAACTTAATGGCGTGCACAAATCCACCAGTCACAGTTTTGTCAAGTCTAACCAGGCGACTTACAAGTCAACTGGAAAAAAGACCTGTTAGACCTGTTAGATGAGTACACATACGAGCAAATGGATGTCGTTCAAGTTAATGCCAATGCACAAAACTTGCTTTATAATGCTATAAGTGGAGAAGAGTATGAGAATATTTCAAGTTGTGATACCTCCAAGAAAATATGGGATAAACTGGAAGTTACCTACGAAGGAACTAGCAAAGCAAAAGAAAGTCGGATAAGCTTGTTGTTTCACAATTATGAACTCTTTCATATGAAAGAACGGGAATCTATTGAGGAAAAGTTTTCAAGATTCAGCAAAATCATTGACGATCTGAAAGCCTTTGCTAAGCCTTACTCAAGTGGTGATCAAGTTCGAAAAATCCTGAGAAGTTTGCCTACCACATGGAAGACAAAAGTACTTGCACTTGAATCTCAAGATCTAGACAAAATTTCATATGATGAACTACAAGGATATCTTATCGCATTTGAGAAAATCCATCTCAATAAAATGCGTCAAGAAGAAAAGAAGAAAATAGTTGCTTTCAAAACAACAACCGAAGGACCTTAAAATGATATTGATGATGATCCAGAAGTTCTTGAAGAAGAAATTTCCATGGTGTACAGAAACATGAATGGGTTGATGAGAAGATACAAAAATACAAAAAAAGGAAGGATGTCATCTAGACGAACCAGGGAATACAATGAACAAGACAAAAATGGCGAAAAATGCATTGAATGTGGAAGGTATGGCCATGATCAAGCTGAAAGCCCAGATCATAAAAGAAAAGTCTCCAGAGGGTTCAATAAAAATAAATCATTAGGAAGCTGGAGTGATGAATATAGCTCAGAACATGAAGAAATACCAAACATGTACTTCATGACTATTTTTGAAAATGATATCAACAAACATTGTTGCTGGACTGATGAAGATGCATCAGACAATGAATGCAAAACGACACTAAAAATTATTTCATGGCACGTGGTGAAACAAGTGAAGTAAGATCCTATAATTGTGATAGATGTAATGAATTGTAGGATATTCTTGTACTTACCATTAAAGAGTCTAAAAATGTTAAATGACTTAAAGAGACTCAATAGGGAAAATAAGGGCTTGGAACTTAAACTTGAAGTCTGTAAAATCAAAAGAAAAGCTCTTTAAGATGAAATTCAAGAATTACAAATGTAACTTAACGGCATGTGCAGATCCACCAGTCAAAGTTCTATCAAGTCTAACCAGGTGACTTACAAGTCAACTGGAAAAAGACATGTTAGACCTGTCAGATGAGTATACATACGAGCAAATGGTTGTCGCTAAAATTAATGCTAAAGCACAAAAATTTCCTTGTAATTATATAAGTGGAGAAGAGTATGAGAATATTTCAAGTTGTGATACCGCCAAGGAAATGTGGGACAAACTTGAAGTTACCAATAAAGGAACTAACAAAGTAAAAGAAACTCGGATAAACTTTTTGGTTCACAATTTTGAACTCTTTTAGATGAAAGAAGAAGAATCCATTGAGGAAATGTTTGCAAGATTCAGCAAAATCGTTGGCAATATGAAAGCCTTTGGTAAACCTTACCCAAGTGGTGATCAAGTTCGAAAAATCCTAAGAAGTTTGACTACCACATGGAAGACAAAAGTAGTTGCACTTGAATATCAAGATCTAGAAAAACTTTCATATGATGAACTACGAGGAGATCTTATCGCATTTGAGAAAACCCATCTCAATAAAATGTGTCAAGAAGAAAAGAAGAAAATAGTTGCTTTCAAAACTACAACCAACGAACCTAAAAATGATATTGATGATGATCCATAAGCTCTTGAAGAAGAAATTTCCATTGAGTAAAGAAATATGAATGGATTTATGAGAAGATACAGAAGCACAAAAAAGGGAAGGATGTCATGTAGACGAACCAGGGAATACAATGAACAAGACAAAAATGGCGAAAAAGGCATTTAATGTGGAAGGTATGGCCATGATCAAGCTGAAAGCCCTGATCTTAGAAGAAAAGTCTCTAGAGGGTTCAATAAAAATAAATCCTTCGGAAGCTAGAGTGATGAAGATAGCTCAGAACATGAAGAAATACCAAACATGTACTTCATGACTATTTTGGATTATGATATGAACAAATATTCTAGTTGCTGGATTGATGAAGATTCATAAGACAATGAATGCAAAAAGACACTGAAAGTTATTTCATGGCACATGGTGAAACAAGCGAGGTAAGACCCTATAACCGTGATATATGTAATGAATTATAGGATAATCTTGAGCTTACCCTAAAGGAATCTAAGAAATGTTAAATGACTTAAATAGACTCAATAGGGAAAAAGAGGACTGGGAACTTAAACTTGAAATTTATAAAATTGAAAGAGTAGTGCTTTAAGATGAAGTTCAAGATTTACAAATCCAACTTAATGGCATGCGCAAATCCACCACTCATAATTCTGTCAAGTATAACCAGGTGATTTACAAGTCAATTGGAAAAAGAGCTATTAGAACTGAATGCCCAAGTACTAATACAAGTGGTAAATCAAAAACTGGATCAACCCCTGTGTCATTACTGTATTAAGGTTGAACATAAATATTTCTTCAGTATATTTCGTAAATCTAATGTTTCATGATGGATTTGGAAACCCAAAAACAACCCTGATTCCAATAGAGCTAACAATCAAGGAACCAAGCAAGCATGGGTACCTAAAAGAAGGTGATAATTCTATTTACAGGAACACCACATAAAGATTCGCAAAGGAAAATGGTATTTAGACACTGCGTGTTCCAGTCACATGAAGGGTGATAAAAATTCATTCAAATAAGTCATGTAAATAAATGGAGGATATGTCAAATTTGGTGATGACTCAAAAGGAAAGATCGTTGGTACCGACACAATTCCATTCAGCAATAATTTTGATATTATAGAAGTATACCTTGCAGATGGACTCAACTACAATCTCTTGAGTATAGTCAACTATGTGATTCAGGATACAAAGTTAAATTCAATAAAATAGGATGTGCCATTGAATATGAGTAAGGTAAAATCATTCTTCCAGGTAAAAGGTATGGAAAATGTTTACATTCTTGATGGCATTGAAAATCTTGATAATCATATCTGTTTGGAATCCATATATGATGATCCATGGCTTTGGAATAAAAAACTTGGTCATGCAAGTATGCATCTAATTGAAAATCTCTCCAAGCATGATTTAGTTATTGGTCTCTCAAACTCAATTTGTCTAGAAATCATGTATGTGATGCATGTTAGATTGGTAAACAAACTAGAAACTCTTTCAAAATCAAGGACATTGTGTCCACAACCAAGCCTTTATAATTGCTTCACATGGACTTGTTTAAACCCACTAGAACTGCCATCATTGGAGGTAAACGATATGCTTTTGTTATTGTTGATGACTACTCACGTTTTACATGGGTGATTTTCTTATCTCATAAAGATGAAGCTTTGGAAAAATTTGAGATTTTCTGCAAAAGAATTGAAAGTGAAAAGGGGTATCTCATCACAATAATTAAAAGTGATCATGGAGGAGAATTTGAAAGGAGAGCTATTGAAGAATTCTGCAACGATCAGGGATATACTCACAACTACTCATCCCAAGATCACCCCAATAGAATGGGGTAATTGAGTGCAAGAACCAAACACTACAAGATATGGACAGAACAATGACGTTAGAACATTCATTGCCAAATCAATTTTGGGCAGTAGCAGTAAGCACATCATGTCATATTCTTAATAGATGTCTCATAAGACCCATTTTGAAGAAGACTGCCTGTGAATTATAAAAAAGAAAAAGGCCAAATATAGGCTACTTTCATCCGTTCGGAAGTAAGTGCTTCATCCATAAAATGGTAAGGATAACCTTGGAAAATTTGATATTAGGAGTGATGATAGTATTTTTCTCAGTTACTCCATTAATTGTAGAAGTTTTATGGTTTACAACAAATGTGCTTTATTTGTAAAAGAATCCGTGCATGTTATATTTGATGACAATAACACTACGACCGAGAAAGGAATCATTGCATGTGATGAAGATATCAGCCAAGAAGCACAACAAGCAAACAAGTGACAAAAATTGACTGATAACACATGCATAGTCACAGAGTCAACTAGTGAACCTGTTAGCAACCATACTGAACCACAAAAGGATTCAACTACTCATGCAGTTGGAACGTGACCAAATGAATGGAGAAGAAAACCAGAATACCCTCAAAAGTTTATTATAGGGGATCCAAACTAAGGAATGAAAACCGTAGGAACTCCCAAACCGAAGGCAAATATTGCACTCATTTCTCAAGTAGAACCAAAGAAAGTTGATAAAGCCCTAAAAGACTGCAGCTAGATACAAGCCATGCAGGACGAACTTGATCAATTCGACAAGATTCAAGTTTGGGAACTAGTACATAAGCCAGCAAATGCTAATGTAGTTTGAACAAAGTGGGTATTCAAAAATAAGCTAAATGAAGAAGGAAAGGTACTCAAAAAACAAAGCCAGATTAGTAGCTCAAGGCTATTCTGTCACGACCCAAACCGGAGGGCCGCGACTAGCACCCGGTGCCTTACTCAACCAAGTATCAACGTAACATATCTTTCTTATTATACTATCATGGGCAAATGGTCCAGAAGGGCCTTCATGAGATAACTAGAATAAAACATAAGGGAATACTTGACATAGGACGACCCAACATGATATACAAACTTGTACATGTGACATACAGGCTTATAAGGCTGACATGATCATTTGGTACACTCAAAACATAGGCCGACAATGCCATACAAGTATCCATATACATGAAATCTCTCTATAAGCCTCTAAGAGTACATAAACATCATGATGGTCAGGACAAGGCTCCCTATATCAAATATTACATGTCAAAAGCATACCGACCAACTAAGCAACTCCAGAGCAAGTGGAATGTGCCAACACCTTATGCTGAGATGATAGCCTACTAGGAGGAATTTCAACCTGTATATCAGGACTTGCAACATGAAACACAGCATCCCCAAGAAAAAAAGGCGTTAGTACGAATAAACTACCGAGTATGTAAGGCATGAAAAGTAGTATATAAATGACATGAAAGAAACATGGAGTAAAGGACTCAACCTGTAAGTCTGAACAACTCTGTGAATCATGAAACATTTATAATGGCATGCATATGTGTATAAATGTCATATCGTACATAGGTATATGCGTACATAACATCATCAAGCCCGTACATAATATCATCAAGCCTCTGAGGGAATTTCATCATATCATCTCGACCTCTATGGGTGAAATCATCAACGTATACCAATTTATCAGGTGGTGGTGTGTATATAATGTCGTAAATTTCCCTATATCCATACATACAATATACGTTTATATAATGTCATCTGGTCATGGGTCAATGTACATATATAAATGAATGTAATGCATAAGGAAGTAAGTTGATAAGATCTTTCAGAATATCATAAGATTAATTTGCTTTCGTATAATATCATGAAATAAAATTTATCAACTTATGTATTTTATCATATCCATAAACATACGATCTAATAATAGGACACATGGGGAATCAAGAACATAGGCACCCCTCAGTACTTCTAAGAATAAAGTCATTTGTAAAAGTTATGTATTTGCTCATTTCGTTTGTATCATATGGAACATGTCAAAAGGAAATAAAGGATATCCTTATCATACCTTAACCCCGTTGAGTCCTTAATACCTTCCAAACAACTCTTCATAATCAAGTTATTTTCCCCCATTTTCAGCAAAAACAACATTTAAAAAACAACATATATATATATATATATATATATATATATATATATATATATATATATATATATATTACAACCCAACAAATTATAACAACATCTCTTCTTCTTTCAAGTGTTATCTTGTAATATTTCACTCGAACAACACAACCAACATGTAATTAACCTTAAACACCAGCAAAAGGATGTTAAACATACCTTAGGCAGTAAATAACATTCACCCTAAGCTTAAATTATCTCACCATCATCCTTATTCATATCACAACACCATAGAGGGATTATTCTTCACCAACTTTGTTGGATTATGGTGTATTCTTTTGGAATTTGTTTGGAGTCTTTGGGGAACTGTTTGGTAGGTTTTTGAGGGTGTGAATATGGAAGGAGGTTGAAAAATGAGTAAAGCTCATCCAAAAAATGAGATAAGAATAACTGAAGGTCGGCCACCGACCAAGTGGATCCCATTGGGGCTGCCTGTGCAGTCTCGCAAGAACACGAATATGTTTTTGTCACGCCCCAAAACTGAGAGACGAGACCGGCACCTAACCGGGTGAACCCGGTCAAGCGGACCTGGATTGCCTTTCCTAACCCACACATTTTCCTCGTATATATGATGCACCATATTCCATATGAAATAAAAACTTAGGATTTAAGCGTGGATTTACAAACTTAAGTTCATTTCTCTTTTAGCATTTCAATAGTTGATTCCCAAAAACATACACAATACATACATAGATTTCCAACACGGACGTACAGTTACTACCCAAAATACATATATACACCCACATAATGTCTACGGAGCCTCTACGAATACTAGGAATTTATACAATACTTTTCCGGCAACAAGGCCCCGACTATACCTTACAATACATAATAGACTCAAAAGAGATGGCATGAATTACACACGGCCCCAGGAGGAAGTGGGGCTCACCATTATTTGTTGAAAGATGAGGAGGAGGCACCACTAACGACGAACTGAGCCACCTGCTATGGACCCACCTACATCCATATAAAAGATGTAGCGTCCCCGGCAAAAGGGACGTTAGTACTGTGGAATAGGACTAGCATGTATGAGCAAACTTTACTCAAGGTAAAATCAAGAGATGCACAGATAGAAATCAATTAAAGGAACCAACACGTAGTGCACAGTGATATAGCAACAAGTACAATTGAGAGCCTTACAGATTCTAATTTCAACACAATCACATTTCATCTTTATTACATTATGTTGCGGCGTGCAACCTGATTCCACCTTACATTTTCTGTTGCAGCGTGCAACCCGATCCCACCTTACATTTTACACTCCACCCTTGTTACCTCTCCACCCTTATTACTTCGTGTTGCGGCGTGCAACCCGATCCCACCGTACAATATTATATTTTACCCTTACTACCTCTCCACCCTTATTACTTCGTGTTGCGGCGTGCAACCCGATCCCACCAGATCATCACATTTCATAGCATACAATAACATCCCACAATTCAATCACAGGGCTTCATATCATGAAGAGTACAATTTCATAATACCCAAACAATCATGTGTTCACAATAGTCTTTGTCATCCATTAATTCAACCACAAAGGTATTCGTCAACAAGAATATAAATTCATTACAACCAACAAACCATATGAAGTTAAGCCACAATAAACCTTGCTGACAATGAGTCATATACGATATTTCCATGGTCATTTAGTTCAATTAGATCAATTCACAATTCCCCTTCATCACTTGTTACATAGCCCTTATCACTTAGATACATTTACACATTTGGGTTTGTCATCATTCTTTCATACAAACATACTCAAGCATTTAACGAACCTTGCACATGTTAAAGTAATCACATAGAAGTTACCTTTCACAATCTCACTTATCACGATAATCGACTAAGACAAATCAAAGAATGCAATCTCACACCTCAACAAAACCGGGCAATCAATTCACAGATACTCAGCAAGAAACTCATACTGAATGTTTGGACACCAACAAGGTGACTATACGAAGATTAAAGTTAGCCATACATACCTCAAAGAGCTTTTCCTTACGTTATACCATACACCAACAACTCTAGTAATAAAAATCTATAACGAGATAGCGTAAATCGATTAATAATTAGGAAGATTACCCATGGAGTAACTCTCTTAGGAATTTCATCATACACCTAACATGTGAATTAGACTACAAGTTTTAAATATGACAATTTCTTCTTCTCTCACCCCAAATTTTAACATGAACTACCAAAATTGGTTATTTAATATCATATACTACAACTTAGTCCCACATGCATGGCCTATTTCACTTTTTATTTTCAAGACCCAACCTATGTGTGTTTTATTCTTACACAAAATCAGGAAAATTGGGGAAATAGGATGAAGACTTACCACTTTGAGTGAAGAAGATGACAATAACTTGATAATTTCCGGGCTTAAGTGATTTTGGAAAATCAAATTGGATGATGTTGAAACCTTCTCTCTCAAGAACTCTCTTCTTCTCTCTCTATTTTTTGGTCAGAAATTCGTTAAAATGAAGGGAAAGGGTGTTTTATAAAATAGGAGGTCGGGTTTAAAATTTAGAAAATAGGAACCCCGACAAAGAAATACGGTCAGGAATGCGATCGCATTCCTGCTATGCGGTCCGCATTCCTGCTATGCGGTCTGCATTCCTGGCCGCATAGTTGGCCTCCAAATGGGTCAAAAATGGTAACCACACTGCCCAGGTATGCGACCACTATGCGGTTCGCATACCTGTTATGCGATCGCATAGTGCGTCGCATAACCTCCCTCGCAAAAACCATGGGGCGAGAATGCGATAACTATGCAGTCCGCATACCCAAAATGCGATCGCATTTCGGGCCACATAGTTGTCCTCGATCTGGATAGGATACTGTCCAGGTATGCGACCACTATGCGGTCTGCATACCTGTTATGTGATCGCATAGTGCGTCGCATAACGCGCATTTTCTAGAAAATGCGCGTTATGCGACGCACTATGCGATCGCATAACAGGTATGCGACCACTATGCGGTCTGCATACCTGTTATGTGATCGCATAGTGCGTCGCATAACGCGCATTTTCTAGAAAATTTAATTTTTCAAGTTCTGGGATACTTTTTACTCAAAATAGGACCGTTTTAAGAATTTATACAGTTATAACAGCACATGGACCTATTTGGGCATTATTTTAGACATAGAAATTTTATCGGTCTTTACAGTTTCTACTCCGATGTCGTATTGAAAAATGGTTTAATGAGTTAGAAACTAGACTTATATGTCTTCAATTTGTTAGGTGGATCGTCTCGTGATTTCAAGTATATCGGGAGAAAATATCTGCTATATTTGACCTAATTTTCAACATATTTGTAAATATAACTTGTGATGACCTTTCCAACTTTTGTTCCATAACTCTCTTGACTTCAAAAGTTGTAACGACCCGGCCGGCCGTTCCGAGAGTTTAGCCCGTTTTCCTATTTCAGCTTATTGCTTGTGTGGTTCATCTCTTTTGTGTGGCGTTGGGTTGGTTGAATCAGGTTTAGAGTGGTCATGGTGAGAAATGAGACACTTAGTCTCTTAAGTTAGCCTTATAGTTAGAAAAGTCAACCAGAAGTTGACTATTGGGTAAATAACCTCGGAATGTGGATTTTATAGCTTGGATAGCTTTATTAGGTGATTTGGAACTTAGGAGTGTTCAGAATGAAGTTTTGATGTCTGGTGTAGAATTAGGCTTGAATTGGCAAAAGTTAGTTTTTGGCGATTTTCGGTCGGCAGGAGAAAATAGGTTATCAGTGTCGGAATTGAATTCCGGAAGTTGGAGCAGGTTCGTAATGTCATTTTGGATATGTGTGCAAATTTTCAGGTTAATCGGATGTGTTTTTGATGGTTTCGGCATCCTTGGTGAAATTTAGAGGTTTCAAAGTTCATTGTCTTGAATTTGAGGTGATTTAAGTGTTTTTGCGTTGTTTTTGGTGTTTCGAAGGTTCAACTAAGTTTGAATGAGGTTATGGGAATTGTTGGTATTTTTGGTTGGGATCCTGAGGGACTGGGTTGATTTTGGATAGCCTTCGGGGAGTTTGAAATTGGAGAAATGCAGCAGAAATTGTTGTCCTTCTGGTGTGGCCACACCTGCGGAAGGGAAGCCGCAGGTGCGGACAAGGGGCGTAGGTGCGGAACTCAGTCAGGCTGAAGAAGATCGCAGGTGCGAGACTTGGACCACACCTGCAGAGTTGCAGGTGCGGAGGATTTATCGCATAAATGGCCCTTTAAGTGAATTCTCGCAGGTGCGAGAAAAGGACGCATGCGTGGTCATCGCTAGGCAGAACATATAAAAAGGGCCCTTAGAGAATTTTGGTCATTCTTTCACCATTCTTATTCGGGTTTGAAGCTTTTGAAGGGTTTTTGAAGAGGGAAATCGATAGTTCTTCATTGAGGTAAGGATTTTTGACTTAAAACTCGTTTATATGTGATTAAAGGTTTGATTAGTGGTGAAAATTGGGGAAAATCAGTGCTAAAAATGGGTAATTAGGCCTTGTGATTTAGAGACCTTAAAATGGGAATTTGTGGGGTCATTTGGACTCCGATGTCAGTGTTCTTGGTATGTATAGAATCGTGGGAGAATGAGGATTCTTGTGGTGTAAATTTTATCGAGTTCCGAGATGTGGGCCCGGGGGTCAGGTTTGACCAATTTCGGGATTTTTGGGTAAATTTGGTAATTTTCGAATGGGTTTTATTCCTTGGCATATTATAATGATATGAATCTGATTTTTGGTAGATTTGGATCACTCGGAGGCCCAGTCTAGAGGCAAAGGCATTGAGGGCTAGGCTTTTACCCGATTTTGAGGTAAGTAACGTTTCCAAACTTGGTTCTGATGGTTCGAAACCCCGAGCTAAATGATTTATGACTATAATTGAGGTGATGCACATGCCAAGTGACAGGCATGCGGGCGTGCGCCGAGTATTTGTGGCCTGGCTCATCTCATGGCATTTGTCTAGTAGATATTATTGATCGATATCCGCACTTCTATTAATGTAGTAATTGTGAACCTGTTAGAAATCATGTTAAGTATAAATGCTAGGCTTCACGCCGAAAATGCCGAGACCCGAGTGGTCGTATATTACTATCTCATTTTGTGATTATTTGATTTCATATACTCTGTCCTGTTATAGCATATCACTTCATACCCCAGTCTCAGTATTGTTAATTATATGTATACTTATCATTGTTTCGGGTTGATGGATGCATCTGTGATCATATGAGTGAGACTGGAGAGTAATGACTGAGTGAGTCCGAGAGCCTGTTACTGAGACAATTATGACATCGGACTGCACACCACAACGATACTTATATCATGCCTTTGTTGGCTTGATATAGCGCTTGGGCCACTAGGGCCCCTCCGGAGTCTTTACACCCCGAGTGAGCGTATTGATGTTGAGGGATAGATTTTCCCTAGGCATGGATCGTGTCCGAAGTTGATGTTATGTGAGGGATGGATCATCCCTGGACATGGATCTTGTCCGAGTGTTGTATTCCGGAGATGGATCTTCTCTGTGGGGCTGGATCGTCCTTTTTCCTCAATACTGAGTGACTATGGTCACCGATGATTATGTAAATTTCGGGATGGACTTTCCCTGGGCCTGAGAGCCATATACGGTATTGAGTGGACTGCTCTGTGAGGGTTGTGAGCACTATGTGCATATCCACACTGGTTTCATACATTTTTCTTTATGATGGCATGTATAATATACTGGCATACTTGGCATATTTACTAATTCTGATAAACTGTTAGCATGTCTAATTTCTGTCTACTGTCTATTATAAATTCTGAGGTTTAGTCCGTCACTACCTCCCAGCCCATAGTTTGGGTTCGTTACTTCTAAGTTGGTGTACTCACGTTACCCCCTACAGCTTGTGTTTAGATCTAGGTACACCGGGACCCGGTAGTGGATACTGAACAGCTGTCAGAGTTTCATTGGAGTTGTCGAGGTAGCAGCTGGCGATCGCGACCTCATCTTTTCTTTCTTTTTCTACCCATTGTTCTTTATTTTGAGACTATGTTTTCCATTTCTCCTTTTCCTTGTTGTATGTTATAGTAGCTCATGACTGAGTGACACTGGATCCGGGGTTAGAGATTTTAAATTTTGTTTCAGATATTATTTCAAACTTCAGATTATTAGTATTATCAGTAATTTCGTTTAAAAATTGTATTTTTACTGGAAATTGAATTTAGCTTAGATAAAATGGGTGGCTTGCCTGGTTCTACGACATATGCCATCACAACTATGAAATTGGGTCATCACAAAAACCTAACACACGACTATCACAAGACTAAAATAACTCATACCATAACCTATACATCATGTTAAGAACCCTAGTATCATCCCAAAAGTACATGTTATAACATTCCCAACTTGTCGACATTCGAAGAAACTTATTTTCTTCAATTTGTTTAGCTTCTTAAGCCTTTCAACCCTCTTGGTACTTCTTATCCATGATCTTAAAGATTTGTAACCTCCAAGGTAACATGATTAACTTACTTTATGTACTTTCAAAGACGATCTCATTTCTGAGTTTTGAATTGACTTACGACGTACTCTCACGTATGAAAATATGGGGTGTAACATTATTCCCCTCCTTTGGAGCATTCGTCCTTGAATATTGACTGATGTGCTTATCAGTCTCATAAAGTATAGCTCTTACGAATACTTTAATATTCTCTTTCCCACCTGGGCTACTATCATGTGGATAAATCCAAAGGCCAGGGAATTTCCCCCTTTAGGCCTCTTTCACACACCGCGACTTGTGATCGGAATTATTCCAATCTCATAATTGTTGCTACCTTTTGTCATGCAGCATGTATGACTCTGTCCGGTTCTGTGCGCCTATGCGATCATCTATTAACTACTCGTTGGTCCATTCTCATATCTATATTCCGCGTAATCTCTCTTGGGAAATGTTCTTTGTCTTAACTTACCTCTCGCACTGGCTCCTGATATATAATGTGTCCATTCGCACTTATTATCAATAACATCTTGGCCGGGAACTCTTAATGCCTCTCCCCGGTGTCGTGCTTGCATAATGTTCTAGAGTCGCGACATATCTGTAGGAACTGAATAAATGCAACCTCATCCATTTCGCCTTTTTACCACATTCTTCCTTTACCATTCAATAGTTACCTAAACCACTTAACTCTGACTTAATACCACATTAAACCATCTTCCCCTTTAGGGGAGTACTAAGATTTGGTGCTACAACGATCTACCTATAGATGCTTTACCTCTTCATCTTTCGCGTCTTTTCACATCATCAATGACCATTAATCTCCTTACGTTTTGTACCAGGGATAACTGAATTCCTTATGCACAAGGGTGAAACCTAGTGTAACTGGCATACTTAGTCCATTAAGCTTAACTTTTCTCATGGTGCTTGCTTTAGGGAAGCGTCTTCCTGAATGACCTTTAAAGGTTATGCTTCTCTCGTCCATTTTATTATTACCGGAACACGATCTCTAAAATTCTCATAATTCTGACTATTATCAAATCTTTCGATCCATAATTCATGTTCAGTTTATCTCGTTCACAAGCCCATACTGATTTCTATTACTCCACGGGTCTAACTTAGCCTTCTGGTAATCACGTTCGATTCATAAACCCATTTCTCAAAATGAAGGTATAACTTTATGGCTTATACAGTTTTATTGTCTCAAGGCCTGTCATCTCTTGCCTTTTCCTTCACTTGACTATAGACTCTTTGATTCTATCATATTTTGGTTTAGCGTTATCATCCATTTATCACATCTTACTCATAATACATCATTTACTCTCTTCTTATTCTCCGGATTATATTTCTATCTATCACTTTATTTTGAAAGCTTCAACAAAACTTTCTTTCACTTTTAGCTCCACTTGCTTCATCTCACTGGCTCTTCGAGACACCTAACATTCTCTCTTTTATTTACTAAGGGCAGGAGTCATACTAAGGTAAATATTTGTCCCTTCTAGGATTCCACTGCCTATCTTCTGAAATTTCTGAACATTCTAGTATTCATATCTAACTATAGTATTTTAGAGTTCACCATCTGTGTCTCACAAGAAGATCTATCACCTCGTTTGCACTATCCTTAAGAAATGTTAGCTAATGATAACAACCCATATACCATTTTGGGTTAATCTAATCCCAGTTGGACCTTTATATCCTATTCTTTTCTTAAACTGTATTTGTTAGCTCCCATAGGTCATACTGAGTTGTGTGTGGCAAATTGTATATATCTCTGTTATTGTTTAAAATAACTCAGAATGCTTATATATCTCTACTTGAATTGTAAATGCTGATAATCTTCAATAACTGGGTACCTTGTATCCTTTTTCACCTTGCTTCTTTTACTGGTTAAAACTTGTATCTACCTTCTGATATTCTTATTACTTTTTACCATATGGGTGGATA
Source organism: Nicotiana knightiana (assembly GCA_005239525.1). Classification (NCBI taxonomy): domain Eukaryota; kingdom Viridiplantae; phylum Streptophyta; class Magnoliopsida; order Solanales; family Solanaceae; genus Nicotiana; species Nicotiana knightiana. Next base: position 14,895 of record ML394238.1, on the reverse strand, counting down.
AATATGTATGCCTTAGGGATCCTTATCAAGAAGCTTACACGTCTTAGTACACACATGATGTACTGAAGACCTCACATTTACTCATCATAAGCACAAAGTAAAATCGAGTTCCTCTAACTCAACTCTTCCACAACCACATTCAATTTCTTACCAACTGTCTTTCTGGATGTAGGTATCATGTTATTACGAATAAAATAGAATTTAGGAGTTTGAACTCTCACAACTGAGCTCTACCACATGATCTAGGGTAAGAAGAAAGAGTGACAATCCTAAATGCCCTATATCCTCTTGCTTATAAGTGTGGTGCACAACACATCCATAAACAAGACTCTACTAGACATGGATTGTAGACGCCCTAGGACAGAACTGCTCAACCAAGTATGTCACACCCAAACAAGAGGGCCACGATAGGCGCCATGTATCTTACTCACTGAGTACCAACGTAACATATCTTACTTATCATACCATCATGGGTAAATGGGCCAGAAGGGCCGTCATGATATAACCAGAATAAAATATTAGGGAATACTCAACATAGGATGATCCAACACAAATTTATACATGTGACATACGGACCTATAAGGCCGACATAATCATTTGGTGCAATCAAAACATAGGCCGACAAGGCCATACAAGTATCCATATATATATATATGAAATCTGTCTACAAGACTCTAAGACTACATAAATTTCATAAGGGTTGGGACAAGGCCCACCATATCAATCGTGACATGTCCAAAATATACCAACTAACTAGGCAACTTCGCAGCAAGTGGAGTGTGCCAAAACCTTTTGCTGAGCTGATACCGCACTAGGAGGACTGTCAATCTGTCTATCAGGACCTGCGGTATGAAACGTTGTGTCCCTGGGCAAAAGGGACGATAGTACAAATAAAGTACCGAGTATGTTAGTCATGAAAAGTAGTATATAAAATACATGAAAGAAACATGGAGTAAAGGACTCAACCTGTAAATCTGAAGAACTCTATGAATCATGAAACATTTAATATGTCATGCATATGTATCTAAATATCATATAATGCGTAGATATATGCATACATAACATCATCAAACCTCTGAGTGCGTTCCATCATATCATCTCGGCCTCTGTGGGCGAATTCATCAACGTATACCAACTGATCAGATGGTGGTGTATATATAACTCCATAACCTTTTCCCATACCACATATACATATAATATATGTTTATATAACGACATCCGGTCATGGGTCAATGAACATATATAAATGAATGCAATACATAAGGAAGTAAGTTGATAAGATCTTTCGGAATGTCATAACATTAATTTGCCTTCGGTTAATATCATGAAATAAAATTTATCAACTTATGTATTTTATCATACCCATAAACAGACGATATAATAATAAGACACATAGGGAATCAAGAACATAGGCACCCTAGTACTTCTAGGAATAGAGTCATTTGTGAAAGTTGCGTATTTGCTCGTTTTGTTTGTATCATATGGATCATGTCAAAAGGAAAGGATAGAATTAACACACATTAACCACATTTATTCCTTAATACCTTCCATCCAAATCTTCAAACAACTCAACTCAATCTACCACGGCATAAAGAGATTCAAAATCAGTGTTGAGTAAAGGTTAAGTCCGTAACTTAAGCTAGTAGCTCCTTTACTTAAATTTGGTAGCATATCCCCTATAACAAGGGCATCCATCAATACCGTATACCAACAAAAAAAATCAGATCTATCCATCAACATATAATTATCAATAACAAGACACCATATAACAACAACAAGTCACTACTACTTCACGGCGAGCTGTAAGCTCCGATTAGAACCCGTACACCCCATATCACCCCTTATATACATTTTGCTTTAACTTAACAGTATTATTAACAGGATAATAAAGTCATCCACCAATGATTCCATCCTTATACCATATTTTTGTAACAAATAAAATAATCCACAACTCACACTATCCTCAATTAGCAACTTTATTCACTAGTTCATGTCTAGTCCATCCATTTAACTTAATAAACATCAAGATAAACTTAATCACATGGAAGAAAACAATACAAATACCTCCTAAATTAGATTCAAGTCAAAATCCAAGTTATATTAGCTTACAACAATCCTCAATGACAATACAACACCATAGAAGTGAATTAAGCTAATCTTCACTTCTAATCTAAAGTTTCATATGTTTCTTTCATCAATTCACTTGATCAACATGTATACATGCATAACAACAGAAACCATATCATTATAAAGTTATTTTTCCAAGTTTACAGCCATAAGTACACACACACACACACACACACACACACACACCCACAACCCAACTTTAGAACAACCCAGCAAATGATAACAACGTCTCTTCCCCTTTCAACTACTATCTTGTAATCTTTCACTCCAACACCACAACCAAAATGTAATTAAACTTAAACACCATCAAAAGGATGTTAAAAATACCTTAGGAAGTAAATAACATTCTCCCTAAGCTTAAATTAGCTCACCATAATCCTTATTCACATCACAACACCATAAAGGGGTTATTATTCACCTTTAGCTAACTTTGATGTTGGATTATGGTGTATTTTTTTGGAATTTGTTTGGATCATTGGGAGAACTGGTTGGGAGGGTGTGAGGATGGAAGGAGGTCGAAAAATGAGATCATCCCGAAAATGAGATAAGAATAAGTGTGGGTTCCGTAGGGGCTGCCTGCGCAGTCTCGCAAAAATGAGAATATCTTTCTACTCCGATGTCGTGTTGACAAATTTTTTAATGAGTTATAAACTAGACTTATATATATTAAATTTGGTAGGTGGATAATCCCGTGATTCTAAGTATATTTGGAGAAAATCTTAGATACGTTTGACCTAATGTTCGACATATTTATAAATGTAACTTATGAGGACCTTTGCCAAATTTTGTTCCACAACTCGTTTGACTTCGAAACATAATATACAAATATCATAAGACTAAAATAAATCATAACATAACCTTCTTGTCTTTTTAAGAACCTTAGTATCACCCCAAAATTACATGTTATAATAATTCTAACTGTCGACATTCGATGAAACTTATTTTCTTCCATTTGTTTAGCTTTTAAGCCTTTCAACCTTCTTGGTACTTGTTATACATGATCTAAAGATTTGTAAAATCCAAAGTAACATGATTAAATTAATCTATATACTTTCAAAGAAGATCTCATTTATGAGATTTCAATTGACTTGCGACGTTCTCTCACGTACGAAAAAATGCGGTGTAACATATTCACATCACAGAGTAGTCGACTATGATGAACCTTTTGTACCACTAACACGGTTAGAATAAATTCGTTATTACTTGCCTATAAATCTTTTAAAGGTCTTAAACTATTTCAAGTGGATGTCAAAAGTGCCTTTCTGGATGCTTTTATTGATGAGGAGGTATATGTAAAACAACCTCCCGATTTTGAATACTCACAATTTCCTTGCCATGTATATAATAAGTTAGCTTAAGATCTATATGGACTCCAACAAGCGCCTCTAGCTTGGTATGAAAGATTGTGTTCCTTTCTAACCGGTCATGGGTTCAATAGAGGTAAGGTGGATACTACTTTATTCATGAAAAATCCACTGAAGGTAATCTCATTATCTAAATCTATATAGATGATATTATATTTGGCAGTACTAATATTCTTTTGTGCAAGGATTTCTCAAATCTCATACAGAGTGAGGTCAGAATGAGTATGATGGGAGAACTAACATTATTTCTTGGACTCCAAATTCATCAGACAGAAAATGGGATATCCATTTGTCAGACCAAGTATACAAAGGAATTACTTCAAAAATTTGGAATGAGCAATGCCAAATAAATTGGGACTCCTATGAGTCTCTCTACAAGTTTAGACAAGGATCAACAGGGAAACTCAATGGATGAAACGGAGTATCGTTGAATTATCGGATCCCTATTATATTTAACTGCTCATCGACCAGATATCATGTTCAGTGTTTGTACATGTGTCAGGTTTTAGTCAGCTCCTAAGGAGTCACACTTATTTGTAGTAAAGCAAATAATTCGCTATATTATCAGAACTACTTCTTATAAATTTTGGTATCCACGCTCTATCTATTTTAAACTTGAGGAATTTTCAAATACTGATCTTGCAGGTGACAAGAAAGATAGAAAAAGCACAAGTGGCACTTGTCAATTACTTTGAAAGGAATTAATATCTTGGAACAGTAAGAATCAGGGATCAATAGCTCTTTCCACAACTGAAGTAGAATACATTGTAATTGGACAATGTTGTGCTCAATTACTCTGGATATCACATCAACCAGGTGACTATGAATTATCTTTTAAACCTGTTCAAATAATTTGTGATAATTCTAGTGCTATTTGTCTATCTAAAAATTATGTACATCATTCGAGATCTAAGCATATAGATATAAAACATCATTTTATTATAGATCATGTCCTTATAGGTAACATAGAGCTATCGTTTGTAAGTTCCATTGATCAATTGGCTGATATTTTTACAAAACCCCTGCTTAAGGAGAAATTTAGTGCACTACAAGACTCTTTTGGAATTATTACCACTAACTCATAATTTTAGGGCCCTTGTAATATTTTTTAATTTTACCATCACTCAATCTACGTATTTCATCATGTGTGTAAGTGGTATTATTTGTGTATCTTTTCCTTTTCCTTTTTCATACTTTTTCATGCCTTTTTTCAGAAATCAGTCAATCATAGCATCGAATCACTAATGCCTTTTTGTAAATACTCAACCGCCAGTTTCCATCCTTTTAAGCCCAGGTTCATCCATCAAACTCCCTCATATTGTTTGTATCTCCATTCCTCAGCTCCTAACCCTATAATGGCAAAAAAAACTCCAAAAGCCCTTCCACATCAACCCGCAAAGGCACTCGTTCTCAAGCAAAACCCTCCTCTCAACCTCCTGAACCAGTTAATCTAGGATCATACCACTCTGAGGACTTTGCCTCATCACAGAACCTCTCAGATGATGCACACAGTATCAACCAAAAAGCCCTAGGAAAATGACCCATGGAAGATCTCCCTGAAACCTTCACACCCAAAAAGCCCAAAACTAATCTCTAAAGTTCTCTCGAGTCAGACTTGAATTTTTGGGACGCAACCTAACAAGGACACCTTCATAGCCTTCAAATATAATCCTATAGCCCATAGCAGAGTTGTGGATTTAAATTTCATGGAAATTCTCAACTGCAAATTCAAGGAGCTCTTTGATTTTCAGGGGTGGAAAAACTTTCTCTAGTTGCCTCCTCCCAAAGTATACCAATGCTTTGTTCAAATATTATATGCTAATCTTCACTTTAACAAAACTGACAAGTTAGAAACCTCGGTTCTCGAAAACGCATTGTTTTGGATTATGCTCTGTTTGACTCTATTTTTTGGTGTAAGTTTTCTGGCTTCTCTATGATTTTTAAGAATACCTGGCCTGAGGATTTTGAAATTTGTTTTGATCAAGAAAAAAGGTGTATAGCTGAGTCACCCTCTGGTTCCCATCCCAGTCAATTAGGACATAATGATGTTTGTTTCGAAACTCGTGTCTTACCACATATTTTGGCAACTACTATTCTGCAAAGAACAAAATCCTTCTCTACCTTCTCCCAACGTGATAGAGAGTGCTGATGATTCCACGAGTCTTCCCTATGGTATGGTCATCACCCATCTTCTAGAAGCCCATAGCATATCTCTTGCCAACTATCCCTATATCACTGTCACCAAGTCTTACAAATCCAGGGGATTTGCTAGCATGTGATACATTGCTGTAAAGGGAGCTTCGGTAAAGAAGCAAGATGGTGAAGCCAAAAATACCCCCTCTGACTCAAAAGCAAAAACCTCTGTGTCTCTTCCCAATGCAGGTGATCCTAATCTCTTGGAAAAGCTAGCCTCCATCAACGATAAATTGACTGTCATAAAGGACTCTAACCTCTATGCAAAGCACAATTGAAGATGTTCATCGAGTGTCAAAGGAGACATGCTCTAACATGTCCAAGATCTAGGTGGAGATTCTAAAGACTCCAAACAATGAAATAAAGGCCTTTAAATAGGTGCACGACAGGATTGATGGTATCTTAGTCACGATGAATTCTAGATTTGAATGCCTCAAGGAGGCTATCTGCAATACCCTTACCTACTTTATGCGCCACTGATGCATGGTAGTTTAAGACAAATTTTTTTGCTTCTTTTGACTGGTGTTTCAGTCATGGGTTGTAATATTCAGACAACTACTTTTGTTTTTGCATGTTGTAGTAGATAACAAGAGACAGATATTACGAACTTTTTCTTGATGCCAAAAGGGGAGAAAGTAAGCAGGTTGAGGACCTGCATTCCCTATTTACTGGTGGCTGCTCTATATTCTATAAATTTTCTTGTAGTTGTCCTGTCTCTCCAGGAAACTTGCAGGTACATCATACAGTACAAAATTGAGGGGGAGTCGACTACAACCACTGCTCAATAGCATGCCAAGCTAAGGGAGGGTCGATTAGACACATCTAACAAAAACCACAGATTGAGGGGGAGTCGATTACAACAAACGCTGAGTCGACTGATAAACAGGGAAGCAAATTGATGTTATTACATTATTTTTTTTCATCATCAAAAAGGGGATATTGTTAGATCTAATTTTATTTTAATGATACAAAATAACATATTAACGTTTATGTACAGAAATGTTCCTAAGCAAAGGAAAGGAAGCATCGAAGAATCAAGACAAAAAAGGAAGGAGTAGCGAAAAATCAAAGGCAAAATCAATCAAGGATTTGGCAGAACATCAAGGAGGATATTTAGGAAGGACCTCAATCAAACAAAATCAAGGGCACGAAATTATGCACTGGAGATTCCTCTATCTAAGGACATCAATCAAAGCCGGAATCAAGGGATTTGATTTGATCTCCAACTAAAGGGAATATCCCCTCAGCAAAAGAAGAAATCCAATCAAGACCACAGGTCAAGGAAAATCAACAGAAGCAAGATCCTATTCTTGGAAAGAATGAATCTACGATTCTTTCTTAGAACAAATCCATTGGGTTTGCAATCGCTCAAGACTTCCAAGACAAGAAGGCCTCACAAAGTATAAATACTCACTGTACCAGCTTGGAACAGACATACTCTGATCGAACCACTATCACTCTTTTTGTTCTACTCCCAACAAGCATTGTAGTCTATCTAGATCTACTATGTAACTAAGGAGAGAAGAAAGAGAGAAAAATCACTGGTGGGGCATTGTATCAAGAACTAAGAACTAACATAATGACTAAGTTGTTTGTGTAAAACTACATCAACTCTCTCGTATCGAGGAACTTCAAATGCTGAAAGAGCACACTCTTGCAACCCAAGGGGGCTAGACGTAGGATTAACATTGAATCAAAACTAGTATAAAACTGTTGGTGTCTTTAATTCCTATATTTTTACTTCTGCTTTAATTATATTCTGTTCTTATTTTTAGTCAACTAATTGGTAAACTAGACAACTAATTACATACATAAAGAAAACTCGATAATTCACCCTCCCTCTTGTACTTTCCTACTTGGGGTATAACCTATTTCCATCCAACTTACCTCGTTACTCTAATAGGAGCATAAGGGTAAATGCCTCGTAACCCAATCAACACCAAATGGGTGGCTCCCTTGGACCCGGTTATGAATTGTTTGCTGGGAAACCATTCGAACATCTAGTGTACCTGTTCGTAGTCATATTGCTGAAGACGCGTACCTATCCTTCAACATTTGCAGGTTTTTAAAATCTATCAGGAGCGAATGTCATCATCTTTGGATGATGACTGGCAATATAATCATTCAGTGGCCTACGCATGAGCTCTTGATGGTAATCTCCTCTTTGGAGATGTTATAACAACCAAACTTGTAGCAGAAGGTTGCACCCTATAAAATATCCAGCCTCATGCTTGTATCGATCCAAGGCTCGGTACATCTCGGCTAGTATCATATGAACAATAGTGTATTTTTGTCCCTCGATTCCTTCCATCAGGGTCCTGGCGACCATGGCTAAACGAGTGTGATTTTTCCTCCTTGTATTGAAAAAATTAGCAAAAACCCAGAAAGCATACTATGAAGACCTAAACTCGATGATGAACACATCCAATGGAGGTTATATCCAATTCCTCATGATGCATAAAACTTGATTTACTGTACCATTTATAGAGAAAGTCAAAGGGAATGTAGGACTTCTTCAAGCAACCTAACTAAGTATTCTTCTTGAACCCAAACATTTTCAAAAAACCATGTGGGGTACGATTTTGTGGCACTAACAGACCCAAACTATGCCATGAAAGTTTTGAGAAACCCCTAATTTCTTCCAAAGAGGAGTCATCTCCATATTACCGAACCGAAAGACGACTCTCTTTTCATCCTAAAACATAGTGGCTGCCTCAATTAGTTACCTGTTTCGTCGAATGTCCATCAAGAATGGTAAATTACCCAGTACCCTTATTATATTATTCCTATCACACGGTGCGAGGTCGTTCCACCAATCAATCAACAGAGGTGGGATGTTTTGGACCATGTCAAACCTGGGAATTTCGTGCCTCATTTTCTGCATCAAACAAAAGAGTTAGCCCTTCCCCCTAATGATTTAGTTAATTACACAATAGCAGTCAACATGTTGGCAAATTTTCTCCAAGTAATGCACATAGCATGAATGTGTCCCTCTGGATTGTAGAGATCCCTTTGGACTTTTGACAGGGTCTATCTAAATGGATTCAATACACCATGGTATTTGATCCATCCTAGGTTAGCATGATGTATGCACATTTTCAATTAGAGTAGGTTTTTAGAAGGTCTAGACTTATATTCTCAAGCGAACAACTTGAAAAGGAAAGGCATGTGACCGTCGAATGCACCGCTGATCGACTAGTCTATCGCCAGCAAGCCTTTTCGATTTGATAAGGGTATTTACGGAAAGCGCAGACACTCAACAAGTACCGCTATGTTGATAATAGGCATGAGTGGAATATGATATTGAAAGCATGCCTATGTGAAAATGGTAACACATAGTCAAGTAATTTACATGGTGAAAGCACAAAAAGGCAGTATTAAATAATATGATAAAATAAGAAAGGGAAAAGAAAAGAACAAGAAAAAAGTTAGCATAGTTCACAAAAGTTCAAAAAACATAATTATATGAAGCAAATAAAGTATATGGGGAAGGGATGTTCATGATGTAGCGATTTTGAGACAATAAAAGGGAGGTGGGAAGAGGGAGGTACATGAAAGAAGTCAAATAATTCAATAATTCACACAAACAAAATTCTTTATGGTAAGAGCCTAAGTATATCCCCAACAAGCAGAGTCGCCATGCTTTCGTGCCCCATTTTCTCACAAATACGGTTTTCGACGTGTGAAAACTCTTTTTAAATGGGTATTAAAAGAGCAGAGTCGCCACCTAATGATTTTGAGGTGCGTTAGGGAACCTATTTGCAGACAACTCTGTTTTAACTAGTCAATATCACCAAAGATCGGGTAAGGGCTCAAATTACCTCAAAGAGAAGGTGTTAGGAACTCTACCAGGTCCACAACTGTGGTTCCCGATCGAATTTTAAACTAGGCGTAGATTATTATAACAATTCTAATTAAGGTAAAGAGTTATCATGCTAATTAAAGTAAAGAGTCCAAGTAATTGATCAACAAAGTAAAGTAAGGAATAAGAAGAAACAATTGATTAAGAGAAATACTATACTAGGGGAGGAAATAACTTGTCCATTAATACTTGATTGGTACAACTTTTTGAGAATCACAGGATATATCTTAGCCAAGTCTATGTTTCAATAGGCAAGTATACAAAAAATAATTACAAATGGGGGTCCTAAATTCTTTGCCTAAAGGATCACCCTGTACAATATAAATAATACTTCACAACTCCCTTAAGTACAAGGGTTGCTCATATTATTCAGTGCGCATAGATTATCATCTGCTGCTACCCGATTACTATGTTGAAGCTGTTTACCTAAAGCGCACTAGTTCAATATAAGTCGCGTCCAATGTGTGCCTACTCGTCCCATGCCTATGGTCAAGGAGGCTTTGGACCTACTATGTGGGTGGTTCTAAAATCTAGGCTGCTCAAAATGAGAAACTAGGCGTCACATATTTAAAACAAGTAGGACTTTACATATGTTGCAAGTAGCACAAAAGCGCTCAAGTTTACCTCCACACATAAAGTCATATGCACACATTTCAGACTGCGTCAACATGATTAAGTAAACGAGCAATTGCTATGTTAATTACGCCTTAAGTAGGATTACTAAACGAGTGATAGAGAATCAATTATGAACAAAATGAATGTATAATTGGCGATCCATACAACCCAAGAGGGTACCACCATAAATAGTTTCAGAAAATCAACATAGAGTCCTATAGGCATGATTTCTAGCTGGTCAGACTTAGACAATTGAGCATGAAGTTGTTTTAAACGCAAGTTAGTTTCATTGGTCTTCTAGCCATGATTTCTAGGAAAGTCATGAATTTGAAAGAGATATCAACATTGCCAGTCTCAATTACTTAAAGTGGAATCTTATGGGCATGTTGTCTATGTGCAGAAGTACGGCATGCTGAGCAAATAGCAGACAAATTCAATTTGAATCCAATAGGCATATTTTCTAAACGTATTGCAAGTATTGTTAACATGATTTTATAATTAGTTAAGTCCCTAAATCATGTTCTCTAAGTGTATATGCAAAGTTTGATGGCCTATAGGAATGTTGACTATACAGAAACATTTCACCAGGATAGAGCATGGCAAGCAAGATAACAAATAAAGCATTTAGACCCCACATACATGTTTTCTACCCATTAATGTAAGAATTAAAGTACCATCACCCCCTATTTCACTAATTTCCCCATTATTTATTTTTACAAGTTATTACATACAAAAATGGAATAAATACAGGCCCAAATATAAAATATAAAACAACTCAGCGATGTATATGGGCCTTCAAACAGGCTTAAGAATCCTTGCATGCTCATGTTTCAGGCGCGGACAGTATGCTCCAACCACAGTACCCAAAATCAGATTCAGCAGTTCAGGCCCAGACAAACCAATTCTCTTGCCCATCCATTACCAATTTCAACCAACGAAAACACAAATGACAACCAAAACCATTTAGGATAACTCAAATCCTAAAGGAGAGCATATGCACTCTTGGCCCTTATTACTACAACTTGCAGGAGCAATAAGTCTAAGCATCCCAAGAATAAGGCACACACTTGAACTACAAAATATAGAGTATATGAAGAACACATAGCATGGGCACGCATGACATCTTCAATATGTTTAAAATTAAAATATCACAAGGGTGGACACCATAACATAACTAGGACTAAATCACAACGAGTAATTAACAAGGGTTCAAGGAAAACAAAGTCATAATATGACTCTACAAGATAACCGAATAGGACTTCTAATTCTTAAGAGGATGTTAGTTCAAGTAGGTAAGACTCAACAGGGAACATAATCAACAACTAGTTCACACAATCAAAGGTAAACTAGAAAGTAACAATTCTGGAAGTGAAGCCTTAGCATGCTAGATCTAGAACACAATCCAGGAAAGGAATTGAAGTGGAAGCATGGTCAAAGGACAATTCGCATAAGGTAATAGGTAGTGACTTAGATATGAAGAACTCAGCATGAAACTCTATAGAAAATTTGTTCAGGAAAATAATTCTAGGAAGATATCAATGTCTCTAAGAAGATTTCAACACAAGAATCTAAGTGAGGTATTACTGTGCAAATCATATTAACTTACTTAGCATGCAAGTACTCAATTCTGAGAAAGTCGAGGTTCATTCAATTCATTGCACATGGTAAAACTAAACTATACATATTTGGGGCTTAAACAAGTCTGAAACTAGTAAGCAAAGAGCTGCAAAACATCATTTGAACCATGAAACAATAGTGAAACATGTAAGAATAGTATAATGCTAGAAAATCACATATAGCAAGGAAACTGAGGCATAAAAAATTCAAATAATGGTGGCACACAGAATTCACATAGACATGATCATAAAACATGAAGTAATTTGAATTGCAAAGGTTGAGAATGTTAATCAGTTTCAAAGATACACGAGAAAAAAAGTGAGAAAATTAGAATCTCAACAATGATTCAGTAACAACAATTAAGAGAGGACAGTGAAACCCTAAATCTTCGGAGTTCATAAGAGCCTCGAGATAGGGTTCGAGCAGTTCTTGCACCAGAAAAGGTCGTTGACAACACCACAGTGGCGTTGTCTTTCAGCTGACCACTGACTAATTAGACACAATAGTTTTAAAGAAGAAGGGAGCAAGTTTAAGTGAGAGAGATAATAGCGAAAAAAGCAGTGCAGGGTAATTGGGGGAAGGGAATTATATAGAGTTTAATAAGAAAACATGAAAAGTGATTAATTACACACAAATAAGGAAAGAAAAAATTACATGCATCAGTGACAGAGCCGGTAAAGGAGATGGAAAAGATTTCAAACCCTACTTAGGGTCTAACGGCTGCAAATCCAACTGGTAGTGAAAAAATCATCCTTTATTCGAGCGTATAGGGAAAAAATATCGTGTGAATCATCCCATATCAAAATTAATCAGGCTCGATCTTGAAAGGTAATGAAAAATTAGGACAAGTACTAAGTAACACCACGAGCGTATGAGTAGTAGCGGAGTAGTGTAAATAAGGTAAGCAACTCGAAGGATTCCATAGTATAGTCGAATCTAGAGAGATTTTAGGGGTAAGGCGGCTAGGGTTCATACAAGAGAGGAGTGAAACAAGAGCATGTTAGGGGGCATAGGCAAAGGAGAGTGGTCTCTAGGCTTTGGGATGAAGGATATTGTAACGACCCGGCTGGTCGTTCCGGGTGATTAGCCCCGTTTCCCCCGTTTCTTCATTATTATATGTTTCTTAGCCTATTTATGTTGTTTTGGGTCGGTTTTTTCAGGTTCGGAGTGGTCGTGGTAAGAACTGAGACACTTAGTCTCTTAAATTAGCTTAATAGTTGAAAAGGTCAACCGGGAGTTGACTTATTGGTAAACAACCTCGGAATCCAGATTTTATGGCTCGGATAGCTTCGTTAGATTATTTGGGACTTAGGAGTGTGTTCGGAATGAAGTTTTGATGTCCGGTGTAGAATTAGGCTTGAGTTGGCGAAATTTAGTTTTTGGCGATTTCCGGTCGGTAGTGAAAAATAGGCAATCGGGGTCGGAATGGAATTCCAGAAGTTGGAACAAGTTCATAATGTCATTATAGATATGTGTGCAAAATTTCAGTTCAATCGGATGTGTTTTGGCTGGTTTCGGCATCATTAGTGAAATTTAGAAGTTTCAATGTTCATAGGCTTGAATTTGATGTAATTTTGGTGTTTTCGTGTAGTTTTTGGTGTTTCAAAGGCTAGAATAAGTTTTGATGATGCTATGGGGTGTGTTTGTAGGATTGGTTGAGGTACCGGGGGCCTCGGGTGTATTTTGGATGCTCAAACGGGCACTTTTTAGCCTTAAGGAGTCTGGTGTTTTCTGGTGTTTAGCAGCAGTGATTTCTTCACTGCGATCGCATGGTTTCATCCGCAATCGCGTAGAGTAAAAGACTGGGCCAGTAAAATTGTTCTATGCGATCGCGCGATATGGATTGCGATCGCATAGGTTGGGCAGGTGAAGCAGTGCGATCGCGTGGACTTTGGTGCGATCGCATAGAGGTTCTAAGGCGCGTGTGTGGGATGGAGATTTGTTCTATGCGATCGCATGTGTTGGTATGAGATCGCGTAGAGTGGTCTGGGTTGTGCATCACGATCACGTGGCTAGAGTCATGATCGCACTGAAGGGGCTATAAGTGCTGGGCAGAATGTTTTAAAGCCCATTATTGCAAAATTTTGTCCAATTTCCTCCATTGATAAGCGGGTTTAGAGCTATTTGAGAGCGTTTGAAGAACAAATCAAAGGGGCTCACTTGGAGGTAAGGTTTTCAACTTCATAACTCGTTTGTATGTCATTTTCTAAGTAATTAAACTGGAAAATTGTTGAATTTAAACCCAAAATTTGGGGAAGTTAAGTGCATGGAATTGTAATTTTCTTTTGAGGATTTGAGTGGGCAATTATGGTCCGATTTTGGTGTTCTTGGTATGTATATAATCGCGGGAGGACGAGGATTCCAATGATGTAAATTTTATTGAATTTCGAGACATGGGACCGGGGCTCGGGTTTGACCAAATTTCGAGAATTCTGTCTAAATTAATAGTTTTCAATTGGGTTTTGTTCCTCTAGCTTATATTGATGATGTTAACCTGGTTTTGGTTAGATTGGGAGAAATCGGGAGCCAATTTGAGGGGCAAGAGCATCGCGGATTAGTATTGTGGTCCGGTAGAGGTAAGTAATGCTTATAAATCTTGTCCTGAGGGTATGAAACCCCGAACATCATATTTCTCACTGTTTTAGAATGGCGCACATGTCAGATGACGAGTATGGCATGTACTGATTTTTGGATTGGACTTGGTCCTCTCTACGGCAACTATTGAGTTGTGTAGTTTACTCTAAATCATATGTTTAATTGTGTTCTAAAAACTAATGCTATATTTGGGCTATAAGCCATGTTTGGGGCCTTGTGCCGACTTGTTTGGATCCCCTTGGGGGTTTTTACTGCTTTTTCCTCACTGTTGATTTATGATTTACACTCAGTCATATTGTGTTTAACTATTTTCGAAACTCAACCATATTTACACTGTTTTGAGATATAAAATGATGTTTTTGGGTCGAGTACCCCGTTTTACTGATACGCCCGAGGTGCTTTTGAGAGTTTCTGACTGAGTGAAGCCGAGGGCCTAATTGTGAGGATATGATACGCCATGAGGTGGCTTGATATTAGCACTTGGGCTGAAGGAGCCCCTCTGGAGTCTGTACACACCCCCAG
>ML394237.1:13806-57185 GCA_005239525.1 Nicotiana knightiana | reverse complement strand
CAATGCAACACGCAACTGATTCCCAACCCATAGATACAAACCTCAAGTCGTGATCTAAACCGCCATGACTCTTCCTGAATCCATTTACACCACAAGGCCATTTGAATCAAATGCCTCCTAAATCAATCAAGTTATGGTGGCTGCCGAGCCTGCACGTACAAACACAAATCACATTTATAATTCACATGCCGAAGGACCTGATCATTGCCACAATCATGTTGATTTAACCATTACTAACCGAGCCAACTTCTTCCATTTCGCTCTTGACTTACCTTAAAAATAATAGTATCTCCATTCAAGATTCATAACGGAACTTAACAACACTCTTCTCGAGTGACCACTTCACAATACCCTCTCGTCTCAATACCCATGAATCATCACATACCTCCTTACACGCACAATAGCATCTCCAACTGGTGCACCCATTTTGCAAGACCTTCCGCGCATCCGAAGCTATTTCTTCCTTTCCTCAAATGTTTCACCATGAACTCAATGATAACATAGAACATTCCAAGTCCTGTTCGTAATCCACTGCGAAAACTCGATCCTTTACCACATAACGGACCCAAAATCCTTAGCGTTGCACTTTAATTCTTAAACCCACTAGGAAATTTGTTGAGAGTCACCCACTCTAACCTGGTCCCAAATATAATCAAACTCTAACGCGCTTCTAGTACATGAATTGATAAGGCGAAATATAGCACACATTCATCAAATTCTTTGCTCGAATTACCGCTGATATTTTCTTTCCTTAATCATAATAACCCACCAATACACCTATAACCAGAAATCGCATAAGCAGACACCCACATGATCCAATCATAGATGGTGGGCTCCCCCACTTAGCTTTAAGCTACCATCACATAATGTAGATCCCACAACGATTGCTCCTCCTTAATTACCATGATCTCGCACCGTCAACCTGCCAAATTTCTCAAAATCTTTTTTTTTTTTGGTTAAACATTTGATGAACATTCTGAATCATCAGCCACTATCACATATTCGACCTCTTACCAGGTAGCAAGTAAAATTCTTCGTAGAAGCTTCATCAACATCATGCAACCGCTAACCTGCTCAAAGGAGATAACCCAAATGTGGAAATTCCATGCCGACATCTTCCAACGGCGCTGCACTGGGTACAACAGAATCAGTAACCCTCTTGAGCCCATACTCGTCCACCAGCTATACAAGTCCGTTCATTCCCTATTGACATAAGTTGAAAGGTCGACAATACATTTCAAACTCGAAGTCACGTTGTATACCATAACGAAATGAAGCTTTTACACCCCTCTTCATTCAAAGCCAACTCATTTATGCCATATTCAATCTTCTAATGTCGTAGTCTCCATCACAAATACAATCCGTAGACCTAGTCACTTTCCACCACAATTCTCCAAATTGTTCTAAACTTTTCTCAAGGCACGTGGCTATCCTACCACAGAATTCATATATTAGTCTGCCACTCCCACTTCGATTAAACCATATTCGTTAAGTGACTTCTTGACCTCTGCTTTTCATATTTGGCCTGCTAGTAATTCAACCACCGCAAGACACCTCCTGTTATTTCCTTCCTCATACTTTGCTGCCCAAATGTTACCTCAAATCAAATACAAGTTCATTCATTCCCTATTGACATCAACTGAAAGGTCGACAATACATTTCAAACTCGAAGTCACGTTGTATCCCATAACGAAAATGAAACTTTTACACCCCTCTTCATTCCAAGCCAACTCATTTATGCCATATTCAATCTTCCTTAATGTCGTAGTCTCCATCCCAAATACAATCCATAGACCTAGTCACTTTCCACCACGATTCTCCAAATCGTTCTAAACTTTTCTCAAGGCACGTAGCTATCCTACCACAGAATTCATATGTTAGTCCACCACTCCCACTTCAATTAAACCATATCCGTTAAGTGACTTCTCGACCTCTGCTTTTCATATTTGGCCTGCTAATAATTCAACCACCGCGAGACACCTCCTGTTATTTCCTTCATCATACTTTGCTGCCCAAGTGTTGCCTCAAATCAAATCCCTTGCTGCAGTGCCTAAACTAATGATTTGCTACCAAATCTAATCCCCTTCGGGTATCATCTCTCTCGAGCCATTAACATTAGAAACACCGATTCGATTCTGAAACCACTACACACCGCCATCTCTGACAACAGCTTCTCAAGCACTATTTCACAACACCCTGCCCCGAGGGAAAATCGAAGAAGACCATAACACCGGCGAACCTTAATAAATTCAAACAAGGATGACGACACCACATCACAAATGAAAATTCCACCACACTATAAATATTAAGTCTCGATACCCCACCAACCCAAGCCTGAACAACTATAGTCTGATCGCATTTCCTTTGCTGGAGTTAAACGATGAACCTCCAAATCGTGCACTGAGAAATCCTTCTTTCAAGTCATTCACTGCTTCGATGCATAAACAAGCACCCCACCACCACATCAATATTGTGAGATAACAACTTATGAACATTATAGTAACCCGTGCATAGCCTCAAAGCCATCAAAAATAGAGTTATTGAGCTGAAATAACAGAACATCCTTCCACAAGAAGACGATAGTAACATGCTCGAATGTGCAGGGAGAAACATACTTCTCCACGTATGTAGTACAACTGCAACTCCTCCATGCTCAATTTACACGAGTACTCAACACCGTACGAGAATGAGTAGGAAGGAAATAAAGGCATAAGCCTCAAAGGGATCAAATCGCACAATGAAGAATCAAGAAGGGTAGTGCTCCTAACAACCTTGTAGCCTCTCGAAGATAAATAGAGACGTCTCTGTACCGATCCACAAGACTCTGCTAGACTTTCTCATGAATCGTGAGACCCAAGTGAACCTAATATTCTGATACCAAGCTGTCAAGGCCCAAAATCCACTATAGGTCATGATGGCACCTAACGTCGTCGCCAGGCAAGCCAATAGTGAGTTATCAGATTAATTTCTCATTTATTACTTTGAAATAGTTTTCATTAATTAAATAGTACAAAATAGAATTTACAGGATGAAATAATAAAAATTCTAAGAACCATCATGCTAAATCCCTAATAGAAACCCCCAAAACCCGGTGTCACAAGTGCATGAGCATTTTTCGAAGGAGTACAAATATAATACAACCTCCGTCCCGAATGTAATAAGAAAGGATAAAATAAGTAATACGAGGGATACTGGGTGGAATACAGTGTGTAACCTGAAATGCAGCTCACATGAAGTCTCCTCAACCGGTGCACCTACGCGCCAAGATGATTACCAAATGACCTTTCAGATCCTACACATTTAGAGCAGAAGTGCAGCATGGTACATAAATCAACGCGTACCCAATAAGTATCTAGTTTAGATACCCAATTTTTCCTAAAAAAATGTTTCAAAATGCATATATATCTTCAAAATCATGCATTACATTTCTCCACAATTTTTCTACATATTTTATTAATTTGCCCAGTATTTTATTTCTAATAAATAAGTACAAAATTTCATCACAAGTGATTTCAAAACATTTTCTTGATTTAATATTACTATTATTGTCCTATTAAGTCCAAATTATTCTATAAATAGCCAATTTGGCACCTTTTGGCTACAATTACAATAACTTTGCAAATTATAGTCCATGCATATAATTATTGCATTATTTTACTAGAAATTGGTCCATTGTATTTTTAAAATAATAAATAATTAATCTAAAATGTTTCTATGCATAAAAATCATTTTTTACAATTAGTTATTTATTTTATAAATTATTTTTATTCAGTTGTTTGTGTATTTAATAAATATCCCTTTTTATTTTCAATTTTAACCTCAAATATAGCCCAAGATCCTCATAATTTTTTTCCCAAACCCTTAGGCTGCCCGACCCAATATTATAGCCAATCCTGGTCGTTGATCATTTTTGATCAATGGTCCGGATTTTCATTACCTTAATTAAACCAAACGACCCCTCCCCTAACCCTCTCATTCCTCACCTCTCACTCGCCATCACTCCTCTCCTTCTATCTCAAACCCCCTTTGCCCTAACCTTAATCCCTCTCGCCATCATTCTCCATCGTCAACCATGGTGATTCCTCACCACTCTCAGAGCTCCCGTGGCTCTCTTATGCCGGTATTACTTGTTTCTAAGGACCTCAGGGAACGAGGGTCATTCCACTCACACCTTGGGCCTGTTCTTTCCTGTTACAGGCCACCATGGCTCGATTTTGAGTAAGATCTTTCTATTTTGCCTAAACCTATGGATTTCTAAGCTTCATCTTCGTCTCTATGCTATTTTCTCGAAACCCTAATTTCTATCTTTGCTCTTCTAAGATCTGTACAGATCTGAGATGAATCGAACCTATCTCACATGTTTCCTTGAAATTTTTCTGGTTTTTAAAGTGATTTGTCATTTTGCTTCGATTCTGAGTTTTTCAATGTTACTAGTTGTATTGATTCACTCTGTATCTTTGACCTACACGATTTTCCTTAGTCAAATTCAGTGCTTTGTGATTTTTACCTTAATTAATCTCTATTAGGGTTTCTTAGTCAATTTTCCGGATTAATTTGTATGTTTCTGTGAAGTTTTACCTAGCTCATTCTCTATTTGTGGTAGTTGATATCTTTCTCCCGAGAAATCAGTATTACTTTGAAATTCTGTCTAATTGATTTGTTCTGTTAGAGATTTTGTGTGCATAATTCTTGTTTGTTTCCTTGTTTAAGATCTTACTTATTCATCCCTGCCTTATTTAATTGCTTGTATATTTGGGGATTCTTACTGATTCCTTTACATGATTCTTTCCTTAATTAGACCCCGATTACATGATTCTTTCCTTAATTGAGTCCCTGCTATTACGCTTGATCAATTGCCCTTAATTAAAGGAGTCTATTCTGGCTCCCTTATTTGGTTTGATTGGGATTCTTTCCTTAATTGAGTCCCTGCTATTACGCTTGATCAATTTCCCTTAATTAAAGGAGTCTATTCTGAATTCCTTATATGATTGAATTCTGTNCTGCCCGACCCAATATTATAGCCAATCCTGGCCGTTGATCATTTTTGATCAATGGTCCGGATTTTCAGTACCTTAATTAAACCAAACGACCCCCCCCTAACCTTCTCATTCCTCACCTCTCACTCGCCATCACCTCTCTCCTTCTATCTCAAACCCCCTTTGCCCTAACCTTAATCTCTCTCGCCATCATTCTCCATCGTCAACCATGGTGATTCCTCACCACTCTCAGAGCTCCCGTGGCTCTCTTATGCCGGTATTACTTGTTTCTAAGGCCCTCAGGGGACGAGGGTCATTCCACTCACACCTTGGGCCTGTTCTTTCCTGTTACAGGCCACCATGGATCGATTTTGAGTAAGATCTTTCTATTTTTCCTAAACCTATGGATTTCTAAGCTTCATCTTCGTCTCTATGCTATTTTCTCGAAACCCTAATTTCTATCTTTGCTCTTCTAAGATCTGTACAGATCTGAGATGAATCGAACCTATCTCACATGTTTCCTTGAAATTTTTCTGGTTTTAAAGTGATTTGTCGTTTTCCTAAAACTAGGGTTTACTGAAAATCATCTTCTCCAAAAGTTTCCTGATTTTTGAATATTTAATCTTCTGTTCTTCTGTGCTTCTGACCCATTTATGTTGAGTTTGCCTAAACCCTAGTTGATTTATGCTAAAGCTCCATTTTTTAATATTTTGCTTCGATTCTAGGTTTTGCGTGTTACTTGTGGCATTGTTTCGCTTTTTGCTTCGATTCTGAGTTTTTCAATGTTACTAGTTGTATTGATTCACTTTGTATCTTTGACCTACACGATTTTCCTTAGTCAAATTCAGTGCTTTGTGATTTTTACCTTAATTAATCTCTATTAGGGTTTCTGAGTCAATTTTCCGGATTAATTTGTATGTTTCTGTGAAGTTTTACCTAGCTCATTCTCTATTTGTGGTAGTTGATATCTTTCTCCCGAGAAATCAGTATTACTTTGAAATTCTGTCTAATTGATTTGTTCTGTTAGAGATTCTTGTTTGTTTCCTTGTTTAAGATCTTACTTATTCATCCCTGCCTTATTTAATTGCCTGTATATTTGGGGATTCTTACTGATTCCTTTACATGATTCTTTCCTTAATTAGACCCCGATTATTCTGAACTCCCTTATTTGGTTTGATTGGGATTCTTTCCTTAATTGAGTCCCTGCTATTACGCTTGATCAATTGCCCTTAATTAAAGGAGTCTATTTTGACTCCCTTATTTGGTTTGATTGGGATTCTTTCCTTAATTGAGTCCCTGCTATTACTCTTGATCAATTTCCCTTAATTAAAGGAGTCTATTCCGAATTCCTTATATGATTGAATTCTTGGATTTCCTTAATTGCTGGCTTCTGATTTCTTTTTACCGTGTTTTTCCTACTCTTAAACTACTAAATAAACTCCCCTATTTCACCTCTCAACACACGAACATTAGTTCACACACAAACTCACACTCAAAACTCTCTTTTCTTTCTCTGCTACTTGTGTTAACTCTTGGTCTAGCCGGTTGAAAGCCAAAGCTAGACATTGGAACTACACCTGCTTTATATTCTGCATTATTTTCTTCAACTGGTATGTCTCTAGTTAAATTTTGAAAACCAAACCTATGTGTTTTATTCCTGCACTATTCCGTTAACCATGAATCCAATATGTTTCCTGTTTACTTCCTTGCTTAGCATGTTTAAAGCCTTGTCTTGTTCAATGTATAACTAGCATGTTCAAACCCTGTTTGTTCAATCTGTAGTTAGCATGTATAAATATAGTTGTCTACTTGATTGTTTGTCCAGCATGTCTACTTACCCCTGCCTATTCTTCTTCACTTAAGAGATCATNTATGCATTTTCCAGCTATTCAAACTCACTCATTTGTTAATTTCACATATGGTCCACAAACTTTAGTCACTATACAATTGAAGTCACAAAATTATTTTTTGTTACGTTAAAGTAATCGAATTATATGTATATTGCTTAAAAATACACATGACTTAAAGGTCAAATTTGCAACTTCAGTCATTCGTCATGCATCATGTTAAAGCTATGTTTTGTCTCTATAATATTTACAACGCAAAATTATAATAAATTAAATTTACAGTAAAATTATATAATTTAAATAAAAAAAGTAAGAGCTAATAACATTATAGAAAAATAATTGATTAAAAGATTATGATGTACTTTTACAATAATATTGGAAAGAGTCTCCATGGTTTTTTAACACTCAAAGAACCAAAATATCTTAAAGAAAAAA
The DNA here is from genome assembly GCA_005239525.1 of Nicotiana knightiana. Taxonomy (NCBI): domain Eukaryota; kingdom Viridiplantae; phylum Streptophyta; class Magnoliopsida; order Solanales; family Solanaceae; genus Nicotiana; species Nicotiana knightiana. The sequence goes on along the minus strand of ML394237.1, from coordinate 49,927 downwards.
AGGGTGATCATTTTTTACATTCCTATATGAAACTATATTAATCTCTCTGCTTGAGTTTTACTATAATTACATATTATATACCCAATTACATGATTCTTTCCTTAATTGAGTCCCTGCTATTACGCTTGATCAATTGCCCTTAATTAAAGGAGTCTATTCTGACTCCCTTATTTGGTTTGATTGGGATTCTTTCCTTAATTGAGTCCCTGCTATTACGCTTGATCAATTTTCCTTAATTAAAGGAGTCTATTCCAAATTTCTTATATGATTGAATTCTGTGATTTCCTTAATTGCTGCCTTCTGATTTCTTTTTACCGTATTTTTCCTACTCTTAAACTACTAAATAAACTCCCTTATTTCACCTCTCAACACATGAACATTAGTTCACACACAAACTCACACTCAAAACTCTCTTTTCTTTCTCTGCTACTTGTGTTAACTCTTGGTCTAGCCGGTTGAAAGCCAAAGCTAGACATTGGAACTACACCTGCTTTATATTCTGCATTCTTTTCTTCAACTGGTATGTCTTTAGTTAAATTTTGAAAACCAACCCTATGTGTTTCATTCCTGCACTATTCCGTTAACCATGAATCCAATATGTTTTCCTGTTTACTTCCTTGCTTAGCATGTTTAAAGCCTTGTCTTGTTCAATGTATAACTAGCATGTTCAAACCCTGTTTGTTCAATCTGTAGTTAGCATGTATAAATATAGTTGTCTACTTGATTGTTTGTCCATCATGTCTACTTACCCCTGCCTATTCTTCTTCACTTAAGAGATCATATTAAGTCACCTAGTTTCTTAGGGTTCTAAATTGATTATAGTTGTGTGCTTGATCCTGTCCAGTGTTCATGTGTTTTCAATATGGCTTTACTGTGATCCCTGCTCTATGTCTCAGTTACCTACTTTATAACTAACCTATGAATTCTGTAAAAACCCTTGAGAATTATATGCATCTTGTTGTTTATGTGCTCCACTATACATTGATGTGTATTCTATGTGTCCCCAACCCCTCTATCCCTGTTTGGAATCTGTCTTCTAAGTATTCCTGAATCTGTTTGTTCTAAGGACAATTGACTTGTGTTCTGATTTCAAAAGTGTTCCAATGCTTTTCTCAAACTGTTTTACTACTAAACTAGTTCCTATTTTTTCAAAAAAAAAATCTTTTCACTCCTAGAGTTATCTCTACATTATTTTCTCATTAAAAATCTTTTAAAACTTTGTCAAGCACTCTCACTTCAATCTTAGGTCAATAGGTTCTGCCCCTCCAGTGTGTGTACTGCCTTGGGATCTTTGAGATTCCTCCGAACTCTGGCACACTGGGGCTGGCTACTCTACACTACACTTACTCAATCCCTGTTATGAAAGTCTAGGTGTGAGCACTGCCCGGGATCCTTGAGGTCCTTAGGGAACTCTGACACACCTGGACATGGAATTGGTTCTGAAATCTTTGGCATTTGAGACTGCTGAAGGCCTGGTATCTTCAGGTCATATTTGGGCCTGCTTCAGGCTCCCTATAGTCTAACTTCTTCTCTTTTATTTATTTATGTAATTCATTCAGCCATTGGTCTGTAATAATTATCTGTAAACAGATATCGGGGTGACTAGTGAAAAGGGAGGGTAGTGTATGGTACTATAGGTAAAAAACTGGGTAGAAACTATGTTCATAGGCTCTATATTCTGTGAATCTGCACTAGAAGCCATGTCTTAGTGCCAATGTGTTCATATGCATCCAAATCATGCTAAACATGCATTAGATATCATGCTCTTAGAGTTTCACGTTTATTGTTTCATCATACCACTAATCCATGCTTCAATAAATGTTTTTTTTACTTAGAAATCCTGTTGACAGGTTAACAATCTTGTTCTAATAAACTGACATTCCAGTATGCATTTAGATACCATGTTCTAGGAACCCTGCTTGCATTTCTTTGAACACGCCTAGTTCCATTAAATAAGTCACTGATCGAAAAAGGTATAGAAAAATCGTCTCTCATATAATTTTCATACTTTTGAATAAAAACTTGTACAAATTCCCCTTTTTAAGTCTATGTCACTTAGAACAACATGTTTGTAAGTTAAACAATTTCAAAATTGTTAGACAGCTCCTGTAATTGTGATCGCATGCAGTCCCACGCCTAGGCAAGCCTTAGGTAATTAATCTCTATAAACTGAAAATTGCGTGTTGATTATATTTACTGCTTAAAGTCCTACAGGTCTTAAAATCAGTAGGCAAACTGATTAGGACCCTGCCATTGCATTATGACACAGTGTTGCATGTTCTGCGTATTAATGTTCACTTAGATATCCTGTCTTAAGATCCTTTCTTCTAATAAAACTGCCTTCGTCTGTGTTTTGAGACGTACTATTTACTTGCACTATGTGTGAAGGTGAATCTGAGCCTCTTAACTGTTGTTGTCGCTTATGTGCTAGTCCTACTTGTTCTTGCATGTCGTCTAGTTTTCCCTTTATTCAAAAACCATAGGGATTTGTATAGAACTGCCAGTATGTTAGAGGTCCTAAACTCCTCTAGGACCACGAAGAAGGAACGGGTAACAGCACACTTAGAGCTCGTTAAACAAAACTCTCTTAATAACCGCGAAGGGGTCGGACAATGGGTAGATAAGGATATGATGACTTGTACGCTAATGTAACGTGTAGCCCCTCCTTGAGAAGTGATTACCCAGGCATTGTACAAATGTGATCCTATAGGATAAATACTTAGGACCTCCCTTATCCTTTACATATGAGTGCTTGGACTGCTAATATGTTAAAACCTTTATTTGTTTACATATGAGTGCTTAGACTGTTTACTTGTTACTTGAATGAATTCACAAAGTTGTTTGGTCGGGACCCACAGTTGTGGACTTTGAGGGGTGCCTAACGCCTTCTCCTTGAAGTAATTTCAAGCCTTTACCAATCTCTGGTTATGCATTTAGTGTTATGAATGATCCTTAATAGGTGGCCTAACGCACCTTAATTCGTTAGGTGGCGACTCTTCGAACTCATTATATGCCTTTCTCAAAAGGAAACGAGTTGTCCCAATAATGTTAGAAACCCTGACCAATCCGAAAGAAGATGGAAAAAGGGGGGCGCGACATCTAGCCTAACCCCGGAGAAGTAGTGATGAGAGGTCGACATCGACACTTACTAGAGGTCCAATAAAATAATATAATAATTCATAAGAAATATGATGTACACAACAATAGTGTAGAAAATATATAAATTTCATAATCTTTCAAATATTCCTTTAAAAAAAAAAATTCTCGATCATGTATACTACCTTAATATCTCAGAAAAATTCTAAATGTCAATACTAATTAAGTAAAAAATACCATAAAATGCCAGGCATCAGTGGAAAGTTTATCGTGTGAATATTCGATTTACTAGCGATAGCACATGATTCTGACAAGGTCGTCGGCCCGATCCAAAATAATGTGTACACTTTGAGGGTCGAGCGACACGAATCATAGATGAATCTATATATTGTCGAGGCGTTCGGCCCGCTCCGCAAGAAAGGAAGGAAGTTACCGAATTTTGAGACGCGGGTTTACAATATAGTACATGAGCACAAAGTGAATATAACATTTATGCATTTAGTGTTAAGAATCAATTAAGGAAAGAATCATGTACATTTTAAAAGAATTAATTATAATAATTAATTATAATAATTAATGTGCTAAAATCACTCTAACGTATCTTCCACTCCCCCATGTTTCTCTCTCCACATCTCCCCCTCCCATCCCCCACATATCTTGCACAAGAGAGCATCAATTCCACCATTGACAACCATTAAAAAACTTTGAAGTTTTGAATTCGAATTTGAGTTTTCAAAAAATAATATTTGTTTAAATTGGGTGTTGTTGCAAAGAATTGAGAATCTCTCTACGTCTCTCTCTATCTCTCAATCCCAAATTTCAGTAATGTAAACCAAAGGAAATAGAGCAACAATTCCACCATTAACTATCATTACTAAAATATCCTTTAAATATCGAATGGCCAAATTATCCTCTATCTAAAAATAAATTAGTTCTGTATAAACCGCTACAGCCTACATATAATAAATTAACCTCTCTTCGGTGTACTCACAGTAAAGAGCATTTGAAGAGTTACAAAAAGTGTATTTTCATATAGATCAAATTCATATGCGAATAGCCTTTCTTCATTAAAGTATTTAATGATATATTTAAAATAAAATAAACGTAAGAAACATTCTTGTAGCATGCTAATATTATGACCAGTAAATACTTTCATATTTGATATCTTTCATTATCTTTTTCCTTTCTGACTTTTCCATTTTCTGATCATACTTTTCTTGTTCACTTTCTTGAGTTAGTATTTTAATTTAATTTAATCAAACTTCCACTTTTTTTTCTTGTTTCATTATTTTGTGATAATATTTTTCTTATATTCTTCCCACGAACATTATATTGTTGCTTAAGAAATCTTTTTATCCCTTTTGATTGAGATGTGGTGTCACGATCCAAAATTCATTAAAAGTCGTGTTGGCGCCAGACACCACTGTCAGGCAAGCCAACAACAAATACTTAATTTTATTCGAGGCCTTGAGTAACTTCACTTCAGGTATTATAACTTGTACGTGAGGTCAGAATCGGGATTTGAAAGTTCCAATAGGTTCGTATGATGATTTCGGACTTGGGCATATGTCCGAATTGGGTTTTGGGTGACCGGGAACATTTCGGTCCTTATTATGGAAAGTTAGCATTTTGGAAGAATTTCATAAATTTGGGTTGAAGTGTATTTTGTTGTTATCGATGTCTGTTTGGGATTCCGAGCCTGGGAATAACTTTGTATGGTGATTTTGGTCATAGGGGTGCGTCCGAATGCGGATTTGGAGGTCTGTAGGTCATTTCGGGGTCATTGATGAAAGTTGGAAATTTGAAGTTTTTTTGGGAAGTTTGACTGGGACTGGACTTTTTGATATCGGGTTTGGATTCTGATTTTGTAAGTGGGAGTATGTCCGTCATGTCAAATATGACTTATGTGTAAAATTTGAGGTCAATCGGACGTGATTTGATAGGTTTCGACATCGGATGTGGAAGTTAGAAGTTCAACAGTTCATTATCCTTGAATCGATGAGCAATTTGTAGTTTTGATGTTGTTTGATGTGGTTTGAGGCTTCAACTAAGTTCGTATCGTATTTTGGAATTTGTTGGTACATTTGGTTAAGGTCCTGAGGGCCTGGGGTGGATTTCGGAGGGTAAACGGATCGATTTTGGGCTTGGGGAAATGTTGAAGCAGTTGTCATCTTGTTTAACCGCACATGCGAGGTTTTGGCCACATCAGCGGAGCTCCAAAAGCAGCCAAGAGGGTCGCAGAAGCGGTTCTGGTTGAGGAAGGTTGAGACCGCAAATGCGGTCGAATTCCGCATAAGCGGGACTGCACCTACGCACGTGGAGCCGCAGAAGCGCGGCTGGGGGCGCAGAAGCGCGACTGGGGTCCTAGATGCGAAGTTGAGGAGCCTGAAGGAGGACCCGAGAAGCGGTATTTTGGCCGCGCCTGTGGAACTGCAGAAGAGGTCTAGTGACTGCAGGTGCGAGAGGTCGCAGGGCAGTGTGTCCTTTTAAGAATGAGATTTGGCCCATTTTCTTTCATTCTCTCTTGGTAGGTGATTCTTGGGGAGCTTTCATCATCAATGGCAAGGTAAGTTATCCCGACCTATTGTGAGTTAAATACATGGATTCTATAAGGATTTAAACATAGAAATTTGTAGAAATTGTGCGATTTTTAAGAAAAACCTAAAATTGATACTTTTGGAATTTGGCCACGAAATTGGGCATGGAATTGGGAATAAATTATATATTTGAGTTCGTAGTGTTATGAGTAATGATTATCTTCGAATTTTTTTTGAATCTGGGCATGTGGGCCCGAAGGTGACTTTATCGACTTTCTGAACGGAGTTGGAAATTGTTATAAATTAATTTATAATAAGTAATAGAGTATATATTTATGGATTTGCATATTGATTGACTAGTTTTGGAGCGACGTTCAACGGTTTGAGTTCTTAGGGAGGGTTTGGAGCCGGTAATGGAACTTCAGAGCGAGGTAACTCTCTTGTCTAACCCTGTGAGGGGGAAACTTCCCCTAGGTGATATTAAGTGTTATGTGCTACTAGTTGTGGGTGCCACGTATGCACGAGGTGACGAGAGTCCGTACGTAACTAAAGCATGTTTATGTCCAGATAGACTTAAGATTTTATCATGCAATGTTTGAATTACTTGAACTTATTCGGTTGACTTAATTAATTGAAAATATGATTGAACTTGATTTAGAAATTTAATATGTCTTAGTCCCAGCCTTATCACTTGAGTTGTTGGCAAGAAAACTGAGAAACGGTAAATGTTATATTCACTTTGTGCTCATGTACTATATTGTAAACCCGCGTCTCAAAATTCGGTAACTTCCTTCCTTTCTTGCAGAGCGGGCCGAACGCCTCGACAATATATAGATTCATCTATGATTCATGTCGCTCGACCCTCAAAGTGTACACATTATTCTGGATCAGGCTGACGACCTTGTCAGAATCATGTGCTATCGCTAGTAAATCGAATATTCACACGATAAACTTTCCACTGATGCCTGGCATTTTATGGTATTTCTTACTTAATTAGTATTGACATTTAGCATTTTTCTGAGATATTAAGGTAGTACACATGATCGAGAAATTTTTGTTTTAAAGGAATATTTGAATGATTATGAAATTTATAGATTTTCTACACTATTGTTGTGTACATCATATTTGTTATGAATTATTATATTATTTTATTAGACCTCTAGTAAGTGTCGATGTCGACCTCTCATCACTACTTCTCCGGGGTTAGGCTAGATGTCGCGCCCCCCTTTTTCCATCTCCTTTCGGATTGGTCAGGGTTTCTAACATTATTGGGACAACTCGTTTCCTTTTGAGAAAGGCATATAATGAGTTCGAAGAGTCGCCACCTAACGAATTAAGGTGCGTTAGGCCACCTATTAAGGATCATTCATAACACTAAATGCATAACCAGAGATTGGTAAAGGCTTGAAATTACTTCAAGGGCGTTAGGCACCCCTCAAAGTCCACAACTGTGGGTCCTGACCAAACAACTTTGTGAATTCATTCAAGTAACAAGTAAACAGTCTAAGCACTCATATGTAAAGGATAAGGGAGGTCCTAAGTATTTATCCTATAGGATCACATTTGTACAATGCCTGGGTAATCACTTCTCAAGGAGGGGCTACACGTTGCATTAGCGTACAAATCATCATATCCTTATCTACCCATTGTCCGACCCCTTAGCGGTTATTAAGCGAGTTTTGTTTAACAAGCTCTAAGTGTGCTGTTACCCGTTCCTTCTTCGTGGTCCTAGAGGAGTTTAGGACCTCTAACATACTGGCAGTTCTATACAAATCCCTATGGTTTTTGAATAAAGGGAAAACTAGACGACATGCAAGAACAAGTAGGACTAGCACATAAGCGACAACAACAGTTAAGAGGCTCAGATTCGCCTCCACACATAATGCAAGTAAACAGTACGTCTCAAAACACAGACGAAGCAGTTTTATTAGAAGAAAGGATCTTAAGACAGGATATCTAAGTGAACATTAATATGCAGAACATGCAACACTGTGTCATAATGCAATGGCAGGGTCCTAATCAGTTTGCCTACTGATTTTAAGACCTGTAGGACTTTAAGCAGTAAACATAATCAACACACAATTTTCAGTTTATAGAGATTAATTACCTAAGGCTTGCAGGCGTGGGACTGCATGCGATCACAATTACAGGAGATGTCTAACAATTTTGAAATTGTTTAACTTACAAACATGTTGTTCTAAGTGACATAGACTTAAAAAGGGGAATTTGTACCAGTTTTTATTCAAAAGTATGAAAATTATATGAGAGACGATTTTTCTATACCTTTTCCGATCAGTGACTTATTTAATGGAACTAGGCGTGTTCATAGAAATGCAAGCAGGGTTCCTAGAACATGGTATCTAAATGCATACTGGAATGTCAGTTTATTAGAACAAGATTGTTAACCTGTCAGCATGATTTCTAAGTAAAAAAAACATTTATTGAAGCATGGATTAGTGATATGATGAAGCAAAAAACGTGAAGCTCTAAGAACATGATATCTAATGCATGTTTAGCATGATTTGGATGCATATGAACANTTTAAGTCCAGATATCGTACCCACAAGGACTTGTGTAAACTACTTGCTAAATCACTCTAATCGTTATCTAATCAAGCCAAAATAAAATCAAGGATGCAACTATTTTATACTAAGATTCTATGAAATAACTAATTATCAAGTGACAAGAGTTATTGTTATGTATTCAGTAGAGACAACTATTCCAGGGTTGTGATCTATTCACCACTCGTATTGCATTCTAATTAACTCTCCCTTTCATATAATTCACTCATGGTTGCTAATTAATCGATAAACGCTCTCATAGCCTTCTCCCGAAGCACTACTCGCCTATTCTCAATAGATTAACGCCTATATTCCTATGAAATTAATCTATTAGAACGCACTAAGATTACGATGTTTAATTAAGCACGGTGACTAGGTATNCTGATGAGCTGAGGGACAAAGAACAAGATGCCTACATTCTTGAATTCTTCCTGCCAGAAAGTAGGGAGTATACATTTTGTCGAAAGGCCAAGAAGCGCAGATTACTACATTGTTTTATTGGGCCAGGCAGATTTGTTCCACCACCCCTTGAGCATGATCATAGAGCAGAATCAAAAATTGGGGTTCAATTCATAAGTTCAAAGCGGAGGCATAAAATGATTAAAGCATGTGCTCAAAGGAGCATGAAAGCAAGAGCAATGGAAACGATGTCGATGCTAGTGGTCCAGGGAGTTTCTTGCACCTTACTTTTATTTCTTGTTTTGTCTATATGTGATGCATTGAGGACACTGCATGATTTAAGTGTGGGGTGTTGTATATATTTGTTGTGATTTATTTTTAGTGTGCTTTCTTATTAGTAGTTTTAGCTCCTATTGTTAGTAATTTTTTCTTTTAGGTAGAACAAAACAGAAAAAATTAATTAGAAATATGTGGACTATTCCTGACGATGGATCTCCTAGACAGTTTTCTTGAAGGAAGTAAGTCTAGAGAAAAAAAAAAGATTCTTTGTACCGCGGTTCTTTTCCAAGGGTTTTTTATTGAACCAAGTGTAGGTATTTTTTAATTTTTAAGAGTAGGAATCACATGGTTGAGCGTGATCAATACACTCCCTCCCTGCAGGGCCTTCTGTGAAAGGAAATAATTTGTACTTCCAGTCATGTGCTTCGAGCAGCCGCTATCCATGTACCACTGTTGACTGCTCCCTATCACTGTTCCCTGTATAAGAAAATCAAGGGTTAGACATAGGAATCCAAACAAGTTCGGGTCCCTTGTAATTAGGAAAGGGGTGAATGAGGGCTCTTTTGGTCCAAGTAGGCATTATACGTTTTTCATGTGAAGGACCAGGTTCCCTAACAGTAGTTACTTTTTCCGCAAAATCTTTATTTTTCTGTTGACACTAAATTCTGGCCTTATAATTTTCTTTCAAGTGCCTAGTGTTGCCACAGTGAGGACAAAGCCAATTGTCAGGTGTAACGACCCGACCGGTCGTTTCGAGAGTAATGGCCCCGTTTCCCCCGTTTTCGCTTCATTATATGTGGTTCAACTTCATTATGTTGTGTTAGAGTTGTTGGCTCGGGTTCAGAGCGATTTTTGGAGAGAAATGAGACACTTAGTCTCTTAACTTGGTTCAACAGGTGGAAAAGTCAACCGGAAGTTGACTTATTGGTAAACGACCTCGGAATGTAGATTTTATGGTTCGGATAGCTTCGTTAGGTGATTTGGGACTTAGGAATGTGTTTGGAATGTGTTTTTGATGTCTGGAGTAGAATTAGGCTTGAATTGAGGAAATTGAGTTTTTGGCGATTTTCGGTCGGCAGTGAAAAATTAGCTATCAGGGTCGGAATGGAATTCCAGGAGTTGGAACAGGTTCGTAGTGTCATTTGGGATGTGTGGTGCAAAATTTCTGTTCAATCGGACGTGTTTTAGATTGTTTCAGCATCTTTGGCGAAATTTAGAAATTTCAAAGTTCAAAAGCTTGAATCCGTTGTGATTTTGGTGTTTTTGCGTTGTTTTGAGTGTTTTGAAGGCTCGACTAAGTTTGAATAAGGTTATGGGCCGTGTTAGTATGTTTGGTTGAGGTCCCGAAGGCCTCGGGTGTGTTTCGGAAGGTTAGCGAATCAAGTTTTGATGTTGGAAATTGTAGATTTTGCTGGTGTTCAGTTCTGGTTTTCTTCTATGCGATCGCAATGGTAAAGATGCAATCGCATAGGCTTGTTCTGTGGCAGCTATTTTTCTTTTATGCAATCACCTATGTGGGGCCGTTATCGCGTAAGTGAGGGAAAGGGAAGCAGTGCGATCACATTTGGCCTGGTGCGATCGCGTAGGTGTTTGGGCGCGTGATGGTCTGCCCATTTACTCTGTGCAAATGCGTGGGGGTGGACGCGAACGCATAGAGTGGGAATTTACTGTGTTTCACGAATGCGTTCCTTGAGACGCGAACGCATTGAAGAAATATATAAGTGCTGGGCAGTGTTTTTAAAAAATCCATTTTTGCGAATTTTAGTCTATTTTCCTCCATTGTTGAGCGGTTTTGGAGCTTTTTGAGAGGGATTGAAGAGGGAATCGAAGGGAAACACTTGGAGGTAATATTTTGACTTCAAAACTCGATTGTATGTTGATTTCTAAGTACTTAAACCTTAAATTAGTTGGATTTAAACCCAAAATTGGGGAAGTTAGGGCATGGGAAATTGGAGACCTTATTTGAGGAATTAAAGGGGCAATTGTAGTCCGATTTTGATGTTCTTGGTATGTATAGACTCGTGGGAGAATAAGGATTCTGGTTTTGTGATTTTTATCGAATTCTTTGACGTGGGCCGGGGGGTCGGGTTGGGACAATTTCGGGATTTGTGCCTAATTGTGATAAATTTCGAATGGGGTTCGTCTCCCCAGCATATTTTGATATTATTAATCTAGTTTTGATAGACTCGGAGCATTTGGGAGCCAAATCGAGGGGGAAAGAGTATCACGGAGTAGCCTTTTGGACCGATTGAGGTGAATAATGACTATAAATTTTGTTCTGAGGGTATGAAACCCTAGACTTAGTATTTTCTCACTATTTTGGAGTGGCACACATGGTGGATGATGAGTGTGTGGCGGGCATTGTTGGGGGATCGTGACCTGGTTTGTCCCGTGGCAACTATTAAGTTGCGTATTTGATTTTAAATCATATGATATTTCATGTTTTAAGATTATTACCATATTTTGGGATGTATGCCATGTTTGGGGCCTTGGGGGCTATTTACTACTATTCCTCATTGTGGTGATTCATGATTTATATTCAGTCATATTATGTTTAACCTATTTTGAAACTCAGCCTTATTTACAATATTTTGAGATATAAAATAATGTTTTTGGGTCGAGTACCCCGTTTTACTGATAGCCCGAGTGGCTTTATGAGAGTTTCTGACTAGGTGAGGCTGAGGGCCCTATTGTGAGGATATGATATGGGATCGGGCTGCGCGCCGCAACATGTTATTGATAGACTGAGTGCTAGAGTGATTATTCCACGAGATGGCTTGATATTAGCGCTTGGGCTGTAGGAGCCCCTCCAGAGTCTGTACACACCCCCACTGAGTGTAGGTACCTTCTGAGTGCGAGTGCCGAGTGACTATAAGGTTGCCTGAGGGGCTGATTATGAGTGACTGCGAGGTTGCCCGAGGGGCTGATTATGAGTGACTGTGAGGTATGCCCAGGGGCTGATTCTGAATGATGTTACGCCCCGAGGGGTAAATTCTGATACATGTTTTTCCTGAGAGCCTACTTATGATTCATTTCATTTTACACTAAACTTCTTGGACATTTTTCTGAAATTGTTGGAAATTACACTTTTCAAAGGAGTTTTACTGAAATTAGTTTTTTTTAACGTCATGATTTAACGTATACATTATTGGAAAGAAAGACTGTGCTTATTGTGAAATCTTGATTTGAATTTGTGTGTTTCTTACTGCTCAGACTTGATTTATTTTCATTACTACTGAGTTGGCGTACTCACATTACTCCCTGCACCTTGTGTGCAGATCCAGGTGCTAGGGCAGAGTGAGCTGTGTATCTGTTCCAGAGACTTCCCAGAGATTTTGTGAGGTAACTGCACGTGTCCACAACCCTGCTCTCTCCTGCTTACTATTATAGAGTTTATTTCCCAGAGTTGTATATTTTCTGTAGATGCTCATGACTAGTGACTCCAGGATCTCGGGGTTGTATTTAATATTCGGTGTAGCTTTATCTGTTTTAAAATGATTAAACAAAACCTTTATGGGTTATCAGTTTAGTAATGATATAAATGAAAGATTATTTATGATCTGAGTGTGGATTTGGCTGGCCTAGTTCCACGATAGGCGCCATCACGACTGGTTTAGATTTGGGGTCGTGACAAGTTGGTATCAGAGCGCTAGGTTACATAGGACTCACCGGTCATGAGCAGGTTTAGTAGAGTCTTGCGGCTCGGTACAGAGACGTCTGTACTTATCTTCAAGAGGCTGCAGAACCCTTAGGAAAATCTCAAGTTTTTGAAGTTTTGTTGTGCGAATACAATTATTCAGCCAAAAGCATAACCCTTGAAGTCCTTTCATGTATTCGAATGCGCATGTGAGCGCTCAGTATCAGTTGTGCATCAACGGCTTGTGATTTCATTGGTGAGGTGCGAGATGTGATTTTAGCATGTTGATAATGGTCCAGTCTTGGGGACATGAGGCCGAGTTCATTCTATGGCTTGAGTGCTAATATTTCGATTGTGTGAGCGGTGCATTTAGGACTTATATGACCGTTTGTGTCCTTATCAGTGGGAGTTTTTGTGACTGGATGACTATGTGGTGAGTGTGATTTGAGGGTGACATGTGTTCATATCGCTTGGTTGTGACAAAAAGGGATGGGATGGATATGTAGCAAAAACTATTGAGTGTTTGATTTCTGTCTCAAGTTGGATCGTTCTGTTGTGTTATGAGTTCCTGGTGATTTCTTTTGGGCTGGCCAATGCCCCAGTAGCATTCATGTATTTGATTAACAATGTATTCCAGCTATATTTTTACTCATTCATTATTTTATTAAATGATAGCATCCTGGCGTACTCACGTAGCCAGGAGGAGCATACTCAACATTTGAGGAGGGTATTATAGAGATTGAAGCAGGAGAAGCTTTATGCAAATTTCTCCAAGTGTCAATTTTTGGCTCAGTTCAGTAGCATTCTTGGGGAATGTGGTGTCCAGTCAGGGTATTCAGGTGGTCAGGCGAAATTGGAGAGCGCTTCCAGAAGCTCAAGATTTCATTAACCACAGCTCCAGTGTTAGTTCTGCCATCAGCTTCAGGTTCTTATACTGCGTGTTGTGATGCCTTGAGGGTAGGCGTTGGTTGTGTTTAGATGCAGACGGATAAAGTGATTGCATGATAGCTATGAGTTTCGGAAGGGCATAGAGAGAGATCAGTTTGAGGCTAAGCAGGCAAGGCTTTTCCCCGCGGAGTGTCCTGAGGTTGTATGATCCTTATGTTGTTTTGTATCAAGTTCTCTTTTACCAGTAATTGATATATGTTGCAATTTGAGTTTATATCACTTGTGGGAGTTGGAACGTCTATTACTATGGTGAATGCGAGGTTTGCAGATGATTTGAGACATTAGATAGTTGGTGTTAAATGAGCTTATGAAGGATTTAGTTGAATCTCACTGCGGTATTGTGGAGGTGTTAGCGTATGTGCATTGTGAGTTATTGGTTTCCTTGATATATGACTTTGGGCCAAGTGGGGGAGTCTGCTATTGATAAGTTGATTGCGCGTCTAAGTGTCGTATCAGTTTTAGTTTGAGGTATACTGGTGAATCAGTTATGACCTGCAGGGGTTGAGATCGAGAATGACTTGAATAAAGGAAATTTTGGATAGGGGTTGTGTTATGCTTTATGGGTGTATAAGAATCATGGAATGCCTTGAGTTGTTATTGGTGAAGGATGTAATGTGCATGGGGTAGGAATTTATTTGGTTGCATTAAGGTGTGGGTTACTTCCTGGGGTGTTGGATTGCTAATGGAGCACAGGTCGATCGATCTGTTTGATCAGTCTAATTGAGGTTTGAGTAGAGTGGATGACTCTCGAGAATGGTTTTGACGGATTCAAGGTTAAATATAGAAATAGGGAATCTTCAAGGTTTGTTTTGGGCAAGAACTGAGATTTACGTTGGAGGATGTCAAGACTTGTGGTGTTTCTACATTATCATGGATCCTACATATCAGTATCAGGAAGATGAAGGTAATGGCTTTAGATTCGCAAGAAGTCTCTTCAGGGTAAGTCAGAAGGAACTTGGATAAATAGGACAACTTGGTAGTAGGTCGGATCGGCATGGTAAGGGATACGATTAGTTCTTTGGGTGTTCATGAGGTAATGAGTTTTTAGAGGTGTTTATTAGAAATGCTCTCAGGTTTTGGTGACCTGCGTAGCTTGGTTGAGTTAGAATGATTCAGTCTTGACGGTTTGGTGTTGTACAATGAGATTCGGATAGTTACTGATGGTTTCTATTAGAGATGCATATTTTCTACTGGCGTGAGGTGCAGGTGATGTATAGTGATTTTGATTCTAAATGGGATCAAATGGAAAGTTCTTAACTAGTTGGGTGCGTAGTTGCTTGTAGCTCGAAAGAGATTATGAAGTTCTCATGTTTATCATAGGATAGTATGGTGCATGCGGTATGTCGTGTAGAAGGAGATTTGCATGTGTGAGGTCACAGTTTAGTTCCGGAAGGAAGGTCGAAAATTATTAGGTAGCATTGGTAGTTTCAGATGACTAGGTAGATGATGGCACCATTGGGTGGCTTGATGAGGGTATACATTTCAGAAAGGGCGTGTGTGGAGTTAAGGGTGCTTCATTGGTATAGCGACACTCTCTTGTTGGATCGACTGCCGATATTCAAGGTTGCTTGGTGACACTGAAGGATTTTAGGGGTATCCCTCGTGGAATGGTTGAGTATTAGGGATGTGTTATGTATTCGAGCGGTGGAGTTGAGATCAGATATAGTAATTGGTGCGCTTCATGACTTCGAGGCTGAGAGTTCTCATAAATAGGTTATTTTGTGGTAGTGAACTGTGAAGATGCGAGCAAAGCTAGTCAAATGTTATTATGTACCATGATTCAGTCATTGAGAACTTTTTGGTGAGTTATCTATCTGTTGTGGGTGACCAGAGTTGATTTAGGGTTATTGTTAGGCCCGTATGAGTGTGTGTTCTGCACCGGGTCGAAATTGTTGACTCCAAATTGCTATGGTTGAGGGATGTACCACTTGTGTGTCATTGAGTTTATTCGTATTCTGGAATGATATATGAGTTACCCTTCGGAGTTGCAAGGAGTTGTGATCGTTGGTTATAGGCACATATGGTGCGGTTCTAATTGGGATTTATAGCTAGATTTGAGTAAGGTAAGTCATTGAAATGTTGCTATTTGAGTGCACGAGTTGCACATGTTATGTATTGAATTGTATCGATGTGTCATGTCATTAGAGTGGTCGTATTTGATGAGAAGAGGTCATTGGACCTAGAACGATTACTGTCATAACTGACTACAACATAGTTGGAAGGATAAATATCGGGATTCGACTTAGAAATCTGCTATAATTCCTGTTTAGGAAGGGGGAGCTTCATGTCTGACTGATCAAATGAATGGTTGCTAGTTTCTATGTGTTTCTTTCATCTTCGGCAGTACATGAAAGTGTTAGAGTGAGGCCTTTATTGATAAGAGGTTAGGTACCGTTATTAGGTTGTTTTGAGAATCTATTGTGATTAGGAGTTATCACCATAAATGTTTGAGTCATGCGGTATATTATGTGATTGCATCTTGGGTTACAGATATGGATTGATACAGCGTTTCAGACTTATTCAGTTTATAGTTGTGAAATTTGATCTTGTAAATTATTTCAGAAGTAGAAGTTTTGTTCTAAGGTTTATGGGTCAGGTTGGATTTCGAAATATCAATGGTGTTGTGCTATCGGACCTATATGGGATAGGGTGACGTAGAATCACCCCCGGGTATGTGCATGGTGAAGTTACGCGGCAGTTTGAGGGTGTTGGAGAATAACTCTTGGCACGTTCGAGGACGAACATATGTTTAAGAAGGGGAGGATGTAACGACCCGCCGGTCGTTCCGAGAGTAATGGACCCGTTTCCCCCGTTTCTGCTTCATTATATGTGGTTCATCTTCATTATGTTGTGTTAGAGTGTTTGGCTCGGGTTCAGAGCGATTTTTGGAGAGAAATGAGACACTTAGTCTCTTAACTTGGTTCAATAGGTGGAAAAGTCAACCAGAAGTTGACTGATTGGTAAACGACCCCGTAGATTTTATGGTTTGGATAGCTTCGTTAGTTGATTTGGGACTTAGAAGTGTGTTCGGAATGTGGTTTTGATGTCCGGAGTAGAAATAGGCTTGAATTGGCAAAATTGAGTTTTTGGCGATTTCCGATCGGCAGTAAAAATTTAGCTATCGGGGTCGGAATGGAATTCCGGAAGTTTGAACAGGTTCGTAGTGTCATTTTGGATGTGTGTGCAAAATTTCAGGTCAATCGGACGTGTTTTGGATGGTTTCAGCATCTTTGGCAAAATTTAGAAATCTCAATATTCATAGGCTTGAATCCGATGTGATATTGGTGTTTTGGCATTGTTTTGGGTGTTTTGAAGGCTTGACTAAGTTTGAATAAGGTTATGGGATGTGTTGGTATGTTTTGTTGAGGTGCCGAAGGCCTCGGGTGTGTTTCGGGAGGTTAACGGATCAAGTTTTGATGTTGGAAATTGCAGATTTTGCTGGTGTTCAGTTCTGGTTTTATTCTATGCGATCGCAAGGGTACAATCACATAGCTTGTTCTGAGGCAGTTGTTTTTCTTCTATGTGATCTCCTATGCGGGGTCACGATCGCGTAAGTGAGGGAAGGGGAAGCAGTGCGATCGCGTTTGGCCTGGTGCGATCGTATAGGTGTTTAGGCGCGTGGGTGGTCTGCCCGTTTACTCTGTGCGAACACATGGGGGTGGACGCGACCGCGTTGAGTGGGAATTTTCTGTGCTTTGCGAACGCGTTCCTTGAGACACGAACGCACTGAAGTTGCTGGGCAGTGTTTTTAAAAAAGCCGTTTTTGCAAATTTTAGTCTATTTTCCTCCATTGTTGAGCGATTTTGGAGCTTTTTGAGAGGGATTGAAGAGGGAATCAAAGGGAAACACTTGGAGGTAAGAGTTTTGACTTCAAAACTCGATTCTATGTTGATTTTTAAGTACATAAACCTGAAATTAGTTGGATTTAAACCCAAAATTGGGGAAGTTAGGGCATGGGAAATTAGAGACTTTATTTGAGGAATTAAAGGGGCAATTGTAGTCCGATTTTGATGTTCTTGGTATGTATGGAGTCGTGGGAGAATAAGGATTCCGGTTTTGTAATTTTTATCGAATTCTGAGACGTGGGCCTGGTGGCCGGATTGAGATAATTTCGGGATTTGTTCCTAATTGTGATAAATTTCGAGTGGGTTTCGTCTCCTTAGCATATTTTGATATTATTAATCTGGTTTTGATAGACTCGGAGCATTTGGGAGCCGACTCGAGGGAGAAAGAGTATTGCAGAGTAGATTTTTGGACCAGTTGAGGTAAGTAATGACTGTAAATCTTGGCGCGCACTGTTGGGGGATCGTGACCTGGTCCGTCCCGTGGCAACTATTAAGTTTTGTATTCGATTTTAAATCATATAATATTTCATGTTTTAAGATTATTATCATATTTTGGGATGTATTCCATTGTTGGGGCCTTGCCCCGACCTGTTTGGAGCCCTTGGGGGCTATTTACTACTATTCCTCACAGTGTTGATTCATGATTTATACTCATTTATATTATGTTTAACTAATTACGAAACTCAAACTTATTCACTATTTTGAGATATAAAATGATGTTTTTGGGTCGAGTACCCCGTTTTACTAATAGCCCGAGTGGCTTTTTGAGAGTTTCTGACTAAGTGAGGCCGAGGGCCTGATTGTGAGGATATGATATGGGATCGGGCTGAGCGCCGCAACATGTTACTGATAGGACGAGTGCCATAGTGATTATGCCACGAGATGGCTTGACATTAGCACTTGGGCTGTAGGAGCCCCCCCGAGTCTGTACATACCCTCACTTAGCGCAGGTACCTACTGAATGCGAGCGCTGAGTGCCGAGTTATTGGGAGGCATGAGTGACTGTGAGGTTGCCCGAGGGGCTGATTATGAGTGATTGTGAGGTTGCCCGAGGTGCTGATTATGAGTGACTGTGAGGTATGCCCGAGGGGCTGATTCTGAGAGATGTTACGCCCGAGGGGAAGTTTCTGATACATGTTTTGCCCGAGAGGCTACTTATGATTCATTTCATTTTTACACTAAACTTCTTGGACATTTTTCTGAAATTGTTGGAAATTACACTTTTCAAAGGAGTTTTACTAAAATTGGTTTGTGTGATGATTTAACATATACACTGTTGGAAAGAATGACTGTGCTTATTGTGAAATGATGATTTGAATTTATTTGTTTCTTACTTCTCAGACCTGATTTATTTTCATTGCTACTGAGTTGACGTACTCACATTATTCCCTGCACCTTGTGTGCAAATCCAGGTGCTAGGGCAGAGTGAGCTGTGTATCTGTTCCAGAGACTTCTCAGAGATTTTTCGAGGTAGTTGCACGCGTCCGCGGCCCTGCTCTCTCCTGCTTAGTATTGTAGAGTTTATTTTCCAGAGTTGTATATTTTATGTAGATGCTCATGACCAGTGACTCCGGGATCTCGGGGTTGTATTTAAAATTTTGTGTAGCTTTATCTGTTTTAAATTGATTAAATGAAACCTTTATGGGTTATCAGTTTAATAATGATATAAATGAAAGATTATTTACGATTTGAGTATGGATTTGGCTGGCCTAGTTCCACGATAGACACCATCACGACTGGTTTAGATTTTGGGGCCGTGACATCAGGTATAGTAACATACTTGCTATGAGGTTTGTAGGGAGTCTTTTCCATTTGGAACCCGATTCCCTGCTGGTTCCCCTCATTGTTTGTGTACAAGGTAGTGATAGCATCAAAGGATCACTCTTCACTCTTCTTAGTTCTTCCTGAAGTTGTTTGTTTTTCTCAAGCTCAACACACAAACTAGATTTCACTAATCTTAACTCATTTTCAAGCTTAAGGTGTGACTCACTTGCAACTTCCTTTCCCTTTTGAGTGTTCACAGGCCTATATTTCCTTCTTAGTTCCTCAATTGTTTCCTTTAGGTCTACAACTACTACCAATAAGTCATCTCTCTTGTGCTCTATGTTTGCAATTCTCTTAGTCAAGGTATCGTTTTGCATTTTTAAACTCTCAATGGTATCTCTTAGATCAACCACAACCACCACTAGATCATCTCTCTCATGTTCTATTTTTCCTATTTCTGTGGTTAGCACATTTTTATCATTAATGAGACTGTGATAAACATCAATTAAAACATCTGACAAAGATATAAGCTTCTTTTGAGAATAGTATGTCGTCATCTCCATCATCACCAGACTGCGCCATCAAGGCAAAAATGGAATCATACTCAGCTTCTTCACTTTCCCCTACCATTTTGGAGCTATCACCTTGCCCATTATCTTCTCGGGATTCCATGAAAGATTCTCCCCATATAGCAAGAGCCCGTTTCACAACGTTGTCAGCAGCGTCTTTTCTTTTGAATCTTTTGTCAGGAACCTGGATCTTCTTAGATGCTTTGTCAGTGTTGCATTTGTATTGATCTTGCTTGAGAAGAGGGAAATTCTTGATGAAGTGTCCTGTCTTACTGCACTGATGGCATAGGTCATAACCTTTTGGCTTGTTGGAGCTGCCCCATTTTGGAATTCCTACATTTTTGCGAATCATTTTCTGAAACCTTTTTGTCAGGTAGGCCATATCAGCATCCTCACCAATTGACTCATTTTTGTCCGTCTTGGGGACCAGGTTATTCTCCCTTTTTGTCTCTCTTCTCTCATTGTCCTTGTTCTTCTTCTTCATTTCATAAGTCTTCAGATTGCCAACAAGTTTGTCCATGGTCAGCTTCTGCAGATCTTTTGCTTCTGTGATAGCATTTACCTTTCTTTCCCAGGAACCAGGTAATACACTAAGTATCTTCGTGACGAGTTTGTTCCTGGGGATGTTCTCTCCCAGCGAGTGAAGCTCATTAATGATAGATGTGAAGCGAGTGTGCATATCCTGAATGGATTCGTCGTCCTTCATTCTGAAAAGCTCATACTCTGTGGTTAGCATATCAATCTTGGACTGCTTTACATGCGATGTCCCTTCATGAGTTGTTTGGAGAGCTTTCTAGATCTCCTTAGCTGATTTTCATGTTGAAATCCTGTTGTACTCATCAGGACCAATGCCACAAACAATAATTTTCCTTGCACGAAAATTCTTTTCTTTGTCCTTTCGGTCAGCTTCATTGAATTCCTTTCTTGTTTTAGGAACAATTACCGTGGGTTACCACTGGTTTTAGTAGAGATGAAAGGTCCATCACAGATGACATCCCAAAGCTCGGAATCTTCATCCATGATGAAGTCGTGCATCCTAGTCTTCCACCATCCATAATATTGGCCATTGAATCTTGGTGGCCTGTAGGTAGATTGGCCTTCTTCAAAGTTTGGTGGAGCAGCCATGAGGATCCTTTCTAGGTGTTAGCCTGATAGAAAGAGCCTTCTCTGATACCAATTGATGGAAACTAAGGGTCCATCCAACTATATAGAGAAACAAGTTCTCTATTAGTTCCCACAAAACACACACACACACTGCAGTAAGTAAATGACATAATGGAGTTTCATGTGGAAAACTCCCAGCTCACGGGATCAAAAACCACGACCTACCCTTGTAGGATTTCAACTTCACTACTGAGCAACTTTAGATTATAGCCTATTGTAACCTAGGAATTAGCCTCTTAATCCCTCACTATCTCGTAACACTCTATTACAAGCCACTTTGTAATAACTTTATTACAAAGACATTAAATCTAGGAATTAACCTCTTAAGCCCTCACTAACTTGTAACACTCTATTACAAGCCACTTTGTAATAACTCTATTACAAAGACTTTACAACATGAGTAACTCTAGACAAGACACAAACAAAAGGGTTTATGATTTACAAAGATTTCCTACACAATGTTTCTAACTATGCTAAGTAGGAGTTACAAGTAGAGTGCTTTAACAAAGGTACAACACAACTAAGGACATGGAATAACTTCAATACATGGAACTGGTCCTTGGTTATGTTGTTATTTGTTCTTGATGCCCTTGAGAATCACTTGCAAGATTGACACAGACTTGAGAGAATGCTTGATGAGTTCTTGAATGTGCAAGCAATTTGTTTTTCCTTTGATTGATGTTAATATCTCATTTGTGACATCATTTGGATGATTTTATCAAGTTGGGAAGAGCATTCCCCATAAAGTTGACCGTTGTACTGTTTCTGCACTGTAGCGTGTGCAGGCAGCAACTTTACGGTTGTGAAGAGTTGACTTGTACAGTCACCTTGGGAACTGGTAGCTATCTGTTCCCTCTACTATTCCTTTGACTCGGAAGAGTTGAACTGTGTTCCCAACTGGAGACTTGTTGACTTGTACAGTCACCTCGGGAACTGGTAGCTATCTGTTCCCTCTACTGTTCCTTTGACTCTGAAGAGTTGAACTGTGTCCCCAACTGGAGACTTGTTGACTTGTACAGTCACCTCGGGAACTGGTAGCTATCTGTTCCCTCTACTGTTCCTTTGACTCTGAAGAGTTGAACTGTGTCCCCAACTGGAGACTTGTTGATCTTTAAGTTCTTGAGGATGTGTATCAGGTTCCTTATCTGGTTCTTGACAGTAAGTTTGTTAGATCATCAAAACATAACAGGGACACACATATAACCTATCATAGATGTTAGTTTAAATTTTTTAAGCAAATCATATATATTATGTCTAGTTGTTAGTTTCTACTTTCTTGCTCTAAACATAAATTGGTCAGTGCATTTCTAACTTCAATGTAGTTCAGTTGTTATAGATGTTTACTAATTCTATAACATATTTGTATGTAATATATTAATGTATTTCTAGCTGTAGCTAAAATGTAGTAGAATTGTTATTATTTTATTTTTGGTCTTTAAACATGTTTTATTAACTTATTGTTTCTTTTGATGCAGAATCAAACATTTTTTGCACCACATGATTTATTATGGCATCAACAGGTTCTAGACATTGTCCGGCCCTGTTGTGGTCTGAAAATGAGTTAAAGTTGTTTAAGAAAATATGCTTTGGCAGTTTCTTTGCATTCCCAAAGTATGTATCCAAAATCAGGAAATTCACCTTCTCATGAAGTATGAATTTAACGCATTCAGATCTCATTTTTTACAGCAGAGGTAAAGAGTGAGAGGTTGAATTTTGGGTTGAGGGAGTTTTCCCTTATCACTGGCTGTAGATGTTTTACAGAATAATGGAATTTGGTTACACAACTAAGTACGATAGTAAAACAATGAGCAGCTATTTTCCGAACAAGGAAAAAGTTGAGAAGTCGAACTTGAAACAAATTGTAACCAGTCGTAGTTGGGTAAATGATGAGGATGCAGTCAAGCTGTGTATTCTCTATCTGATAGAATTCTTCCTCTATCTCTCAGAGAAAGATAATGGTTCGATAGACCACTTTAGGTTCTATTTGGTGGATTGGGGACACCATGCGAATTTCTCAAGGGGTATCGAAGCTTATACACTATTGCTTTAGTCTGTTAGGCATAAGCTGAACCCTTATGTGCATTTTTATCTCATTCGAGGTTTTCCACTCGCTATGAAAATCTGGTTGTATGAGTGTTGCTCTGTAATCAACAATGATATAGCTAAAAGGGGTGGTAATTTTATCCCCCGCATACTTAACTGGATAACTAATAAGGACAAGATATGGATTTCTGTAATGGAAGAGAGGATGATCAAACCATCATGGATCAATGTTAATGTTTTTCACTTTTGTATAAGGTATCTGAAAATATTGACATACTTAACACAACTAGACTACAATTTTATGGTATAGACAATATAAATACAAATTATCTACAAATTTTATACATATGATGACTAGGTCCCTCACATTTTTATTTCATTCAGTTTACCAACACGATTGAAGCCCCCGAAGAGCTTTCTGGAACGACTTTGCCAGAAAAAGTTAAATATATCCTTGAAGAAGTAGAAACGCAGGCCGAGCATTCGACAGATGCTCCATCTTCATCTTGCAATAAGCAGGCAATTGGAATGGATGACAAAAAAGATATTCTGAAACAACTAAAAAAATAAAGAAAAGATGTTGATAAGGTAACAACTGAGGATATTCCTAGCTGGTTTCTTTAATTTATGTTATGCAAATTATTTCTTTAACTCTTTCTATTTTTATATGTAGGTCGGTTCAGACCTTGGATTGTTCAAGAAAGAGGTATACCTAATTCTTGATTTTTAGTTTTCTTTATATATTTGTAAGCCTCTTATTGTCAGATACATTATAAGCGTTTTTTGTTCTTTAGGTTTTTGAAGAACTAGGTAGCATTCGAGTGCTACTCAATGATTCTATCAAGTCTGTGTTACATGCAATAAAAAGTCAACAGGTAATATGGATGCTAAGGTTTCATTCAAAATATATTTATTTCAGAAAACATTTTTTACCATGTTTATGTTTATAGTAGCATTCATAAAGTATATAGCCTAACAAATTCTACTTGTAGTTTAGTGATAGTTTTGCTAAAAATGATGATCATTACAAAGAAAAGAACACATAACAGTATCATGGCGGTAGTGCTAAACAAGTGTTGGGCAACATCGGTAAAATAAGTATTTTAACAATTTTAACACAATTTACTGACAAATAATCTACATTATTTACATTATATCTACATATAGCCTAAATTATCAATAAATAATCTACATTATATTTCTAATTGTTGTCTTAGATACATGACACATGTCTGACATTCAAAAAGAGGAGAATATTCCTATATCATGCCCGGTAGGTGTTGACCTATCTTCCCAATTTCAAGTGGCATTGGAGGAAGAAAATTCAGGTATGATATAGTAAATTTTATCTACATATTTCACAATATATATTACATCTCAACTATAGGACAACATTTCAACAAATTAACTACAATTCAATTATGATTTATCTACAATTTTTATTTGAGTTTACTACAAATTATCTACAATTCTCTTAAGTTGTATGCATTTATTGTCACAGAGAAGAAAACTGTGCATGTGCACTTTAAAAAACAGGATGCAAATGTTGGCATACAAGGAGAGCATTCCAATGAGGAGAAGGAGACTATGTATTTGCAATCTCCAATTCAAGAAGAAAATGTTATATAACGAGAGGATTGCAACGAAGATTTATGTGGTATTATATTATCTGCTGCAAAGAATTTATGGATTTCCAGTTGCAACTACATATTAATTATACTTGCTATGTCCTTAAATAGAAAGAAATCACCTTATACTATAAAAGATAACCAACTCAACTCGTGGTTTGATCTTGCAGTGGAGAAGCTTGATGAAAATTATTGGTCTTTCACTTTGGCATATCCCAGGAAAATCCTCAACAACACGGTACACTCATACCCTGCTTTAATGATTAGCTGAAGTATTTTGTTATTTTAGATATATGTAGATTTTTAATTTCAAAATTGTAGTTAAATTATATGCAGTAGTGAGAAATAATAAAATCTGTTTTTTTGCAGCACATTGATGTTGTTTGATACTTTTTGAGGAATAGAGGAAAGTATGGTCCTGCAAAACAGAACACAATTTACAACCACGGGCTGTATGTTCAAGACTAGAAGAGAGAAAATTTATGAAAGGTACAATAATGCCCCTGTCAATAGGAAGCTTGATGTTGTCAAACCCCATGATGTCATTTCAAAATACATATTGGGGTATCGATTACTTGCAAATGTTGCATGGGACAAAGCTGATTTTGTGATTATGCCCATAAACTGTGATGATCCAAAAGGTCATCTTGTGTAATTTAGCAGAAACTGTGTTTCGAGGCCCCGAAAGCCTCCGTTAATCTCACCTCGATGTGCGTGAATAGCCCGAGCGCGTAGCCGGGAAGTTTTTATGTGGAAATGTGTTGAACTGTTGAGTTTATGATAATTAATAGAATAAATTGGTAAACGGACCCGGACCCGCGATTTGACGGCCCCTAAGGGTCCGTAGGAAAATATGGGACCTAGGCGTATGCCCGGAATCGAATACCGAGGTCCCAAGCCCGAGAAATGAATATTTAAAGAAAATTGTTTTACGAAAATAAGAAAGACTTTTGAAAATAAACTTTGATGTGAAATCTGTGTTACCGGGCCTGTATTATGGTTCCGGAGCCCGGAACAGGTTTAATATATGTTGTGTGATTTTTCTATGAAATCAAGTAAGAATCGTATATTAATGATCCTTAGGCTTTGGATCAGTGTTCCCTTCGAGAATTATTGGAATCCGAGCGAGCGGGCCCGGGGTCAAATTTTTGTATTTTTGGAAGAATGCTAGGAAATGGATAATTAGGCTATGAGATCGATTTATTGAGTCATTATTGATATACTTAAGTTAATTATGTCTAGATATTGTTGTTCCGGAGTTGAATTCAAAAGGAAAGGCGGTGTTAGAGGCTTGATTGCTATTTTTGGGCCCGAGGTAAGTGTCTTGCCTAATTTTGGTGAGGGAATAGGTACCGCATGCTATGTGCTAAGTGTTTATCATGTCCAATGCATAGGTGAGGTGACGACTACCTATGCATTGTGTGTCAAGCATGCCCGTAAGTTCGTATTTGATGAAATTGTTGTCCTTACTTCCATATCCATTGTATTATGAATTTATCTCTACTTGGAAGTTGATTGTTGTTGAAAATCCTCGTTGATGAACTTGTGATGTAATGGTCCTATTGAGGACCCAATTGTAAAGGATATACTTGAACAGGTTGGTTATAGCTGAGACCCTTGCCGGGCAATTTGTTATGATAATGACTGATATTTTCCCCTTACCGGGTGATCATGATTTGTGATTCCACTATGCTGCATTCCTTGCCATTTTGATAATTGTCATTGCATTGGTGAGGAAGAGTGTAAAGCATGAAGGGTGATGCCGTGCCATGATTTACATTGATTACATCATACATTGCATAGTGAGGAAGAGAGTAAAAGCACGAAGGGTGATGCCGTGCCATGATTTATATTTAAAAGCACGAAGGTTGATGCCGTGCCATGATTTATATTTAAAAGCACGAAGTTTGATGTTGTTCCATGATTACAATGTCATACATGATACATTGCATCGTGAGGAAGAGAGTAAAATAACGAAGGGTGATGTCGTGCCATGATTCATGTTATCTTACATCGTACATTGCATTGTGAGGAAGAAAGTAAAAGCACGAAGGGTGTGCCGTGCCATTCATTACATTTCTGGCATTATATTTGTTTCATTAGCATATTTCTGATAAATTGCCTTCTTGTCTGTTCCTATGTGCTTAATTAAGTGCTCTATCTCACCTGTTACCCCATTGTCTGCTCCCGTATTCCCCCCTACGTAATTTTTTATCTCTTGCTTTGTTGCTCCACGATATATGTTGTAGAATAGGACAGGTTAACATTTGTTGTCAAGTCTAGCCTCGTCACTACTTCGGCCGAGGTTAGGCTCGGCACTTACTCAGTACATGGGGTCAGTTGTACTGATGCTACACTGCACATCTTATTGTTGTGCAGATCCCGCACTCGGACCCAATGGACAGTGTTGAGGGAGTCTCCTTCAGTTCACCTTAGAGGCTTCAAGGTATACATGCTGGCGTTCGTGGGCCTTGGCGTCTCTCCTATCCCTAGTTCTTCATTTCTGTCTTGTTTTTCCTCTAGTTTTCAGAGATAGTCATGTATTTCCTTTCAGACATTGTATTTAGCACTCCTATAGACAGTTCGTGAGTTTGTGACTCCAGGTTTTGGGAAATTATTGCGACGTTGTATTATGTTGTCTTTACTTAGCTTTGAAACTTTATCTATTTCCGCTATTAAGTTGTGAACTGTTTTTAGCTTATTCTGTTAATTCAGTGTTATCATGTTAGTTTAACTGTACACGTTGGCTTGTCTAGCGGGTTCAACGTTAGACGCCATCACGGCCCGAAGGTGGGATTTCGTGGCGTGACATAAACATTGTCGAGAAATTTCATTGGTTGTTGGCTGTATACGACCTTACTGATAGGGTTCTATATGTGTATGATTTTATGGTATCTTCACGTAATCACAAACTTGTTGAATATATTGTCAAAAAGTTTTCTATTATGATCCCCCTCTACTTGTCATGCACCGGCTTCTATGGCAAGCTTCTAGACATCATGTCACGACCCCAAATCAATATAGGACTTGATGGCGCCTATCATGAAACTAGGCCAGCCAACTCTGAGAGTAACACACAAAAACGTCCGTTTAATATCACAAGTCAAAGTAATTCATGTAAAGTTCCTGTTTTAAAGATATAATTAACATCAGTAATACCACAAAAATCAAAACCACAACCCAGAACCCGGATACAACTGTCATGAGCATCTAAAGAGATAAATACAATATCTGATAACAATCCCCTACTAGCACAATCTGGAGAATCCTAGAAATCTAGGAACTAATAAAGGAAAGAAGGCCAGCTGGGGACGCCAAACAACTACCTCTATCCTCGAGAAAACTCCGAGCAAAGGAGAAATCAGCTAATGCTCAGATCTGGTACCTGGATCTGCACACAAAGATGTATGGAGTAACGTGAGTACGCCAACTGAGTAAGCAACCAAAGTAACTAAAGACTTGAGTGTAGTGACGAGCATTTACAAGTTAATAGTTTCATAAAAACATGTGCCAGTGAAAAAAAATAGAGTAATCAAAAGACTACATTTACCAAATACTTTACAAACTCCAGTTCCCCTTCTAAACTTGCATAAACATTAACACAACGTCTATTAAAGAGACTCGGTGTAAAATGAGTGAAAACAATAATGATCTCAAAATTTATAGCCTCTCGGGCAAAATATCACTCATACGTAAGGTCTTTCAGTCACTCGTGACTCCTCTATTAGTACTCAATGCTCACACTCAGCACTCTCACTCAACGGGTAACATGTATCCACACAAACTGCTGCAGTGTGCAGCCCGATTCACATAACATATGCTGCGGCGTGCAGCCCGATCCAAGTAATATATATATATATATATATATATATATGTTGCGGCGTGCAGCCTGATCCAAATAATAGTCGAATGCGCTCACTGGGGGTGTACAGACTCCTGGAGGGGCTCCTACACCCCAAGCGCCACTCAATCATCCTCTCAAGCTACTCGGGCCACTCATCTCAACATCACGGGACTCAGCCCCAAATTCCTCACAGTATTCTAAAACATTGTGATAATAGTGAAATAGAAACAAGTAATAAACATGACTGAGTGCGCAAATTTTCTATGAAAAATAGTGTGAGAATAATGTAAAAAATACCCCTGGGGGATTTAAACAGATTGGCACAAGGCCCCAAACGTGGCATACTGCCCCTAATATAATGTGAACCTCAAAATACAGGACATTTTATGATTTCAAATAAAATACGTGACATAGTAGTTGCCACGGGATGGACCAATTCACAATCCCTACCGGTGCACACCGACGCGCTCGTCACCTAGCATGTGCGTCACCTCATTTACCAAAACAAAGTGAAATACCAGGGTTTGATACCCTAAGGACTAGAGTTACAATCGTTACTTATCTCATACCGGCTCGAAAACTACTCCGCGATGCTCTTGCCACTCGAATTGGATCCCAAATGCTCCGAGTCTATCAAAATCAAATCAATAACATCAAAATATGCTAGGAAGATGAAACCCATTCAAAAATTATCACAACTGGGCACAAATCTCGAAATTGACCAAACCCGACCACCGGGCCCACGTCTTGGAACTCGATAAAAATCACAAAACCGGAATTCTCATTCTCCCACGATTCTGTACATACATAGAACATCCAAATCGGACCACAATTGCCCCATCAATTACTCAACAAAAGTCTCCAATTATCAAAGCTCTAACCCCCAATTTATCACTGATTCCCACCCCCCCAATTTACCCTAAATCAGTCCAATAATTACATAGGAATGAGTTTTTGGTTCAATTATCTTACCTCAATGAATTCCTCTTGATTTCCTCCTTCAAAACCCTTTCCAAAGCTTCAAACCCGAATGAAAATTGTGAAAAAAGAACAAAATTCTCTAAGGACCCTTTTTATATGATCTGCCCAGGGATTTCCGCACCTGCAGCCAATTGCTCGCACCTGCGCATCAAACTTAAAGTACCATTTTCTGCACATGCGACCCCGCAAGTGCGACCCAAGTCCCGCACATGCGACCTCCTTCAACCTGCCAAAAATACGCACCTGCGCATGCTCCTCTGCCCCTGCGGCCACCCTTCCGCAGGTGCGGCCACACCAGAAACATTCCACCAGCAGTTTTTCTGCTGCAAATTCCCAACTTCAACCTGCCAATGACTATCCAAAAACACTCCGAGCCCCTCGGGCCCTCAACCAAAAGTACTAACAAGTCATAAATGATCACCCGGACTTAGTCGAATCCTCAGAACACCCAAAATGACTTCGAAACACCAATTCAACTCATGAATCAAGCCTAAGAATCCTAAAACTTCCGAAAATCATCCACGATACCGAAACTACCCAAAACACGTCTGATTATCCTCAAAATTTACACACACGTCCAAATGACACTACGAACCTGCTCTAACTCCCAGAATTCCAGTCGACCCCGATAGCCTATTTTTGACTGCCGACCGAAAATCGTCAAAAACTGACTTTCGCCATTCAAGCCTAATTCTACACCGGACTTCAAAACCACATTCCAAACATACTCCTAAGTCCCAAATAACCTAATGAAACTATCCGAACAATAAAATCTACATTCCAAGGTCGTTTACCAATAAGTCAACTCCTAATTGACTTTTCCAACTATTAAGCCAATTTAAGAGACTAAGTGTCTCAGTTCTCACCATGACCACCTCGAAACCGAACCAACCGACCCAACACTTCATAATTAGGTTAACTAGCACATAACAAAGCTAAAACAGGGGAAACGGGGTTAATCTCACGGAATGACCAGTCGGGTCGTTACATCCTCCCCCTTAACAAAAGTTCATCCTTGAACGGGTGTAAAAGCATACCTAGAATCTCAAACAAGTGAGGATATCTGCTCCACATCTCCCCCTCGGTCTCCCAGGTGGAATCCTCCACCGGCTGTCCTCCCCACTGAACCTTCACTGAAGCTATATCCTTAGACCTCAGCTTTCTGACCTGACGACCCAAAATAGCCACTGGTTCTACCTCATATGACATATCACCCTCGAGCTTAACCATCACCAACATACTTCCGGAGAATCGAAACACGGAACACCGAATGAATACCCGATAAGTTGGGTGGCAAGGCAGGTCTATAAGCCACATCTCCAATCCTCTGAAGCACCTCAAAAGGCCCAATGAACCGGGGGCTCAACTTGCCCCTCTTCCCGAATCTCATAACACCCTTCATATGTGAAACCTTCTACAACACCTTCTCTCCTTCCATGAAAGACACCTCCCGGACCTTCCGGTCCATAAAAATCTTCTGCCTAGACTACGCCGTGCAAAGCCGCTCCTGAATCAACTTCACCTTACCAAATTCATCCTGAACCAAGTCTGTGCCCAATAGCTTAGCCTCACCCGGATCAAACCAACCAACCAGAGATCTGCGCCTCCTACCATATAGAGCCTCATACGGAGCCATCTGGATACTTGACTAATAACTGTTATTATATGCAAATTCTGCGAGTGGTAGAAATTGGTCCCATGAACCCCCAAAATCAATGACTGTGATGGATCAACCGTTTGTCTTAAGAATTTACGCCCCGATCCCCTATTAACTATTTTACCCAAGTATATTTCTGCTAAATTGAATTGCCGGGATGTTCGGTTTTGAGTTTCGGAGAGTTTTGGGACACTTAGTCCCTAAATGAGAGCTTAGGTGTCAGAAAGTTGCCCGTAGTTAGAACAGTGTGAAGATTTCCTTGGAATGGAAATATGATGGTTCCGTTAGCTCCTTTAGGTGATTTTAGGGTTGGGAGCATGTTCAGAATGCATTTTGGAAGTTCGTAGCTTATTTAGACTTGAAATGCCGAAGTTTGAATTTTTGAAGTTTCCAATCCGATAGTGAGTTTTTGATAGAGGGTCAGAATGGAATTCCGGAAGTTGCAGTAGCTCCGTCATGTCATTTGGGCTGTGTGTGTAAAATTTGAGGTCATTTGGATGAGTTTAGACATGTTTCGACGTCAGATGTGAATTCTAGAATTTTCCTAAGTTACTAGGCTTGAACCTATGCATAATCGATGGTTTTGATGTTATGAGACGTGTTTTTAAGGCTCGACCTAGTTCAAATAAGGTATTAGGGTTGGTTGATGGTTTTGGTTGAGGTCCATGGGGCCTCGGGGTTGTTTCAGATGGTTAACGGGAGAAATTGGGACTTATCAAATGGCTGAACAAGACCTCTTCTGGTGTTTTTGCAACTGCGAAGGTTTTCCCGCAGGTGCGGACTCGCATGCGCGGTTGGTTTGATCGCAGGTGCGATGGATTGAGATATGGCGAGTGGTCTCAGGTGCGACCTAAGTTCTGCAGGTGCGGAACCGCAGGCGCTACCAAACGATCGCAGGTGCGGCCCCAGTGGACTTAAGTTAATTCTGCACCTGCGATGCTTTTTCCGCAAGTGTGAGATCCCTGTGTGCTTTATTTCAAAATCCGAGAGTTTATTTTAAAAGTCTAAAAATCGTGTAAGAGCTCGGGAATTGGCGATTGTCTGTGGGTTTTGATGAGAAGGATCATAAGTAACGTTTTCTAATCCTACTTCATTGTTAGACCATTAATCCCCATTGTTTTCTTTAGTTTAATTATCAAAAATGGGGGAAAAACCATAGGAAATTGATGAAATTTCCCCAACCCGAAATTCTGAGAATTTAAGGGGTTTTTAGCACCGGATTTCGACTATTTCTGGTTGAGTGAGTTCCTGAGTGAATGGGTGTCCGAAAAATATAACTTTTACCCGATTCCACGACGTGGGCCCGAGGGGCAGTTTGGTCATTTTACCTAATTTCGCGCCTTAGCTTTGAATTAATAGTAGAATCAGTTTGCTTGAGATGTTATTTACGATATGTAATTGAATTGTATAGATTTAGGCTATTTGGAGTCGGATACACGTGGCAAAAGTGTGAATCCGAGTTGATTTTGAGCCGGTTCGAGGTAAGTGTTTTGTCTAACC
Organism: Nicotiana knightiana; assembly: GCA_005239525.1. Classification (NCBI taxonomy): domain Eukaryota; kingdom Viridiplantae; phylum Streptophyta; class Magnoliopsida; order Solanales; family Solanaceae; genus Nicotiana; species Nicotiana knightiana. Next base: position 17,475 of record ML394237.1, on the reverse strand, counting down.
TTGTGTGGGGGACCTTTCCCCTTAGGATGTGATATTTGGTAATTGAATGCCTTGTATGTGAGGTGACGAGCGCATACTTGTGCTAATTTTTGAAAACCTAGTTTTACTTTAAATACTTAGACTGAGTTTCTTTCTTACCTGTTTTATTCTATTTGAAATTATAGTCTATGTTATCTTAGAAAAGCATGCCTAGTTGCCCTAAATTGCCTATTTTCTTAAATTGCTTTAATTGTACTACGTGAAGCATGTTAGGCTAGAATTAATTGTTGCCTTGTATTTTTGTACTCTAATTCTGAATGTCTTCTTGATGTGACTGCGTATTTACTTTGGGACTACGGGATGGTATCCTGGGACATCCCCTTGCACATTTACTTTGGGACTGCGGGACGGTATCCCGGGAGATCCCCCAACACATTTTCTTTGGGACTACGGGACGGTATCCCAGGAGATCCCCCTGCACATTTACTTTGGGACTACGGGACGGTATCCTGGGACATCCCCTTGCACATTTACTTTGGGACTACGGGACGGTATCCCGGGATATCCCCCAACACATTTACTTTGGGACTACGGGACGGTATCCCGGGAGATCCCACAGCACATTTACTTTGGGACTACGGGACGGTATCCTGGGAGATCCTTCGGATATACATATGATGGACTACGGACGGTATCCCGGGAGATCCACTAGACAGTCGAAAAAAGGACTACAGGACGGTATCCTGGGAGATCCTCATTGTTACCATTGTTATTGAGCTGTTCATATTCCGTGTTTACTCTGTTCTTGTGTTTTGTTATTGCCTTGTTGACCTGTCTTATTTCACTGCTGTACCCGTTATTACTATCTGTTTTCATACTGTAAATTCCTATTATATTGTTTAAGCTCAGTAGGGCCCTGACCTTCCTCGTCACTACCCGACCGAGGTTGGGCTTGGCACTTACTGAATACTGTTGTGGTGTACTCATGCCCCTTCTGCGCATGTTTTTCATGTGCAGATCCAGGTACCTCCACTCAGATGCACTATCCCCGAGGTTGAGAGATCTAGCAGAGACTTCGAGGTACATCTGCTGCGTCCGCAGACTAGGAGTCTCTATCTTATTGCAGCTTTAGTGGACAACTTTTCCTTCCTTACAGTTGTTTAGACATTCTGGAGTTAAAGCAGTGTATTATATTTCTGTTAGCCTGTGGTTCCCGTGAGTTTCTGGGTTTTGGGGTGATATTGTAGACTTCCGCCTTATTTTTGAGTTGTATATGCCGAACGACATTTATATACAACCTTTCTTTTAGATTGTTCAATTTTTACTTAATTATTTCGCAAGTCATGCTGATATTTCGCATTGTTAGGCTTACCTAGTCATAGGGACTAGATGCCATCACGACATGTTCACGGAGGGCAAACTGGGGTCGTGACAATGACACACACACACAAATAATCCTCCAGTCATAGCCACCACGTCCTCCCAGAGCTTGTTTCGAGTGTGGCGATACACGCCATGTGGTTAGGGGTGCATCTTCACAAACTTTTCAGCCACAACATGCTCAACAGGGTTCTCAGGCCATGATCACAGCTCCAGCTGCTACCCCATCTGCCCAGCCATCTAGGGGCGAAGGTCGGGGAGGTAGAGGTCGCCCTCGAGGGGGAGGCCAGGCCAGATATTATGCTATTCCTGCTCGTACCGAGGTTGTTGCCTCTGATTCTGTCATCACAGGTATTATACTGGTTTGTCACAGAGATGTATCGGTTCTATTTGATCCAGGCTCCACGTATTCTTATGTGTCTTCTTATTTTGCTCTGCATTTGGGTATATCCCGAGATTCTTTGAGTTCTCCTATTTATGTTTCTACTCCTGTGGGGGATTCTCTTGTTGTGGACCGCGTTTATCGGTAATGTTTGGTTACTATTTGTGGTTTTGAGACCAATGCAGATTTATTGTTACTCGATATGGTGGATTTTGATATTATCTTGGGCATGGACTGGTTGTCGCCCCATTATGCTATTCTTGATTGTCACGCCAAGATCGTGACGTTGGCTATGCCAGGTATTCCGTGTGTTGAGTGGAGTGGTACCTTATATCACACTCACAATAGAGTTATCTCTTTCCTTAAAGCTCAGCGTATGGTTGAGAGGGTGTGTTCTGCGTATTTAGCTTATGTGAGAGATGTCAGTGTTGATACCCCTTCTGTGGATTCAGTTCCAGTGGTACAGGATTATCCCGATGTGTTTCTAGCTAATCTTCCGGGCATGCCGCCCGATCGAGACATTGATTTTGGCATTGATTTGTTGTCAGGCACTCAGCCCATTTCCATTCCTCCGTACCGTATGGATCTTCTTGAGTTGATGGAGTTGAAGGATCAGTTACAAGAATTTCTTGATAAGGGTTTTATTCGACCCAGTGTTTCACCTTGGGGTGCTCCTGTCTTGTTTGTGAAGAAAAATGATGGTTCTATGCGCATGTGTATTGATTATCGCCAGTTGAACAAGGTTACAGCAAAGAACCGTTATCCCTTTCCTTGTATTGATGATCTATTTGACCAGCTTCAGGGCGCACAAGTATTTTCTAAGATTGATTTGCGCTCAAGTTACCATCAGTTGAAAATTCGGGAGTCGGATATCCCGAAGACTGCCTTCAAGACTCGGCATGGCCATTACGAGTTTCTAGTTATGTCATTTGGGATGACTAATGCCCCCGCAACATTTATGCATTTGATGCACAGTGTGTTCAGGCCATATCTCAGCTCGTTCATCATTGTTTTCATAGATTATATTCTTATTTACTGCCGAAGTCAGGAAGATCATGAGCAGCACCTGAGGACAGTGCTTCAGACCTTGAGAGAGAAGAAGTTGTATGCAAAGTTCTCAAAATGTGACTTTTTGTTGAGTTCTGTGGCATTCTTAGGCCATGTAGTATCGAGTGAAGGCATTCGGGTGGATCTGAAGAAAGTAGAGGCCGTGCAGAGTTGGCCCAGGCCATCCTTAGTTACAGAGATTCGCAGTTTCTTTAGCTTGGCAGGTTACTACCATCATTTTGTGGAGGGATTTTCATCGATTGCAGCCCCTATGACTAGATTGACCCAGAAAGATGCTCCATTTCAATGGACAGAGGATTGTGAGGCGAGCTTTCAGAAGCTTAAGACAGCTTTGACTACAGCCCCAATCTTGATATTACCTACTGGTTCGGGGTCTTATACAGTTTATTGTGATGCCTCGTGAGTCGGCCTTGGAGCGGTGTTGATGCAGGACGCTAGAGTGATTGCCTACGCGTCCGGATAGTTGAAGATACATGAGAATAATTACCCTGTCCATGACCTTGAGTTCGCTGCCATTTTTCATGCCTTGAAGATCTGGCGTCATTATTTTCACGGTGTGCCTTGTGAGATTTATACTGACCACCGGAGTTTGTAGCACATATTCAGGCATAAGGATCTAAATTTGCGCTAGTGTAGATGGTTAGAGTTGCTAAAGGACTATGACATCACTATATTATACCACCCAGGGAAGGACAATGTGGTGGCGACGCCTTGAGTTTCTGGGCGGAGAGTTTGGGGAGTTTGGCATACCTTCATGCAGCTGAGAGGCCTTTAGCCTTAGATTTTCAGTCCTTAGCCAGTCGGTTCGTGAGATTGGATCTTTCTGAGCCTTGTCGGGTATTAGCTTGTGTGGTTGCTCG